>JAWNOR010000180.1:0-39025 GCA_035045885.1 Drosophila borealis | reverse complement strand
TATATAATTAAGTTTTACACGTTTAATTACTTTAAAAAAATATATTTCAATTCTTTATTTTCACTAACGGTTACTTCTTATAATGAGTACATTCAGATTTGCTTCCCGAATATTGACTGACTGATCTATCTGTTGCGGTCGCTTAGCAAACTTCGGTTTGAGAGAGCTTGAGTCAAAATTGAGTGAAGTTTGAGCTGCGTCAGCAATTATGCGTGGGATAGTACTCTGATGGGAACATTGACAGTGGCGTGATATTTAGGGTGAATTGTTTATGTCTACCAAGGGGGACAGTTTGATCTTGACCAATGTCGATGTTATCATCAGGCTTTTTGTTTACAGTATTGGACATGTTTATACTTATACTTATGCTTGTGTGCTAAGTTATGTTAAAGGGTGGGTGCGACTATGGATATGTCACTCCCCCAACCATGAGAAAAGTGCCTGTCCTCAGGTGTTTAAAGTTTGGGTATAGTGTAATATTTTCTTCTTTTACAATTGGTGTATGTTCTATTTCTGTAGGTGTTTCTTCTACTATTGGTTTTTTATATTTTATTATTAATTTCTTAGGTATGCTTTTGAACTTATATGTTAGATAAAGTGTTAAACTTATTAATATGATTACAAATATGGTTATTGTAATTATCTGGAATACATTGTTAAATTTTGTGTGTTCGTTTATAATTTGTTTCGTTTGTGCAAACGAAAGTGGTTCTATTTTTATAAAATCATTGCTTACATAAATGTTTTGAGTATAATCTAACATGTTGTTTGAAATTGCAATTTCATTAATTTGCAGTGAACAATTAAAGATTTTTATTAGATTGTTTCCTTCTATTGTTATTTCGTTATTTATACAATTGTGGTTTAATATAGTTTTTGGTAAATTCCAAGTTAAAATTATATTTGGTTCTACATAGTTGATTTGAAAATTTTTTAAAGTTTTAGTATAACTACATTCTGATGTTACTTGGTTTAAAATTCCTGTCATGCATTCATTATTAATTAATTTTTTTGTTTCTTTGCTATAAACTTTTTTGTCTTGTGTAAAATATTTTTCATGAGCTATTTCTGTCAAAATGTTATTATTTTCGTCTGGGTATGGAATTATTTCAAATACCGGGTTTTTTATTATTTCTCGAGGAATAAGGGATATTATCAGTATTTCGTTTGTATCTGATTTAAGCCAAGTAGAAGTTTTTATATTCAACAATTTCTCTGAATTAACATGCAACAAATAGTCATGTTTTAATAATTTTGGGTTAAATATGCCTAATCTTGTGAGCTGCATTCCCATCTCTATGTCTTCTATATATTCTGTAAAGTGTTGTAAGTTAAATATAAGGATATCTAATTTTTTTCCTTTTTCTGTCTCTTGATTTAGTTCGTTCATGACTTCTATTCCTTTGTTTATAGCTTCTATTATGTAATTCAATTCGTTAACCTGAACGCTGTTTTCTGCTAAGCTGCTTATTTTTTGTTCAATTTCTGTTTTGTCTTTTTGGTCTAATGTTCCAAATAAGTATTTGTATACTGTTCCTACTATGTTTACTAAACCTCTTTTGCTGCGTTTGGCTATTTTTAAGCCGTTTATTTCTCTGTTTAATTTTTCTACTAGGTATTGGATTTGTATTAGGTTATTAAATTCTTTAGTTTGTTCAATTAAATTGTTAAAAGTTTCTTCGGTTTTTGTTATGTTAACCGTTAAACAATGGTATTCGTAATCTGTCGGAATGTCTATGGTTCCTGTTTTGAATATGAGATAACCGTTATGGGCTTTAATAGGATTAATTTCAATGCTTTGTGCATTTATATGGTTTATAGTTATTGATAGTAATATTATAATAATTAGTTTAAGCTGGTGCTTGTATGTTCTGGTCGCTGTCTGTTGTTGACCTGTAATTGTTATATTTACTTTGATTAGTCTTCTTTTTCTTTTTGAATTTGGTTTTGTAATGTATTATCTTCCTGCCTCTGTTTGTTTCCTCAAAATGTTTATCGTCGATTTGTCTTAGTTCTCCTGTTTTCTTGAACGGGGTTGTTGTCTTTGATTTAACTTAACGGTGAATTTTTGTATCTTGTGTCAATTTCATAATTTGTTCTTTTTTTGTTGAGGTTATTGATTTGTTTTTCTTTATTAGCTTGAGTGTCATACTCTGGTGTACCTGCGTATATGAATATGTCCGCTGGTGTTCTGTTAGTCGTTTTGTGTTTTGTCTTATGATTGTATGTGTAAAGTATTGTTTCAAATTTTGTAAGTTTATTTTCGACGTCTGAGTCGCTGTTAATGATTCTTAATTTTTCGTTAACTGTCTTATGAAATCGTTCTACGTCGGATATGCCGTTTTTACTAGTGGTTATATTAATAATTACTGCTTCTGATTTTAACCATAATTGTAAAGCTGTGCACATAAAGCGGAGTATTTGTCTGCTTTTATTTCGATGGGTTTACCCATTTGGTTGAATACTTGTATTATAGCTCGTTTGGTTTCTAACCAGTCACTACTTTTTATAAACCAAAGATAGGACCTAAAGTATTTAGTGGCCCAAACGATTGCTAATAATTCTTTTTCAATCGTTGAATAGTTTATCTCATGCTCGTTGAGAGTTCTGCTTGCATAGCATATAGGCTTATGCTCTTGCGAAAGGACGGCCCCTAATGCCATATTACTCGCGTCTGTAGTTAATGAAAATGGTTTTTCGAAATTAGGGTATATTAAAATTGGGTCGGATGTTATGAGTACTTTTAGCTTTTCAAACGCTGATTCGTAGTCTTTGTCATTTATATTGATCTTTGCTCCTTTTTTTAATTTAAGTGTTAATGGTTTTACTATATTAGCGAAATTTGGTATAAATTTCCTATAGAAACCACTTAATCCTAGAAATGATTTAATTTCTTTTGGGGTTTTTGGAATTGGAAATTTGACAATTGCTTGTATTTTGTTGGGATTTGGTTTTATACCCTCAGTTGTGATGATGTGACCGAGAAATTCAGTTTCTTTTCTCATGAACTCGCATTTATCCAACTGTAGTTTTAAGTTAGCTTCTCTAAGCTTCTCAAATACTTTTTGTAGCGACAATATGTGTTCCTCCAATGAAGTGGAAAAAATTATAATGTCGTCTAGGTAGACCAGACAATCCTTAAAAATTAAATCTTCTAAGAGATTGTTCATACAACGTTGGAACGTTGCAGGTGCATTCTTAAGACCAAATGGCATGCGAGTGTACTCGTAATGGCCATGTTTAGTCGAAAATGCGGTCTTGGGTATTGAACCAGGATCCATTTGAATTTGGTGGAAGCCTTTGGCTAGATCAATGGTTGTGAAATATTGACATTTTCCAAGTTTGTCTAATATTTCATCCATGATCGGGATAGGGTATTTATCATTAATAGTTAGTTCATTGAGATTGCGGTAATCTATGACTAACCGGAATTTTTGCTTTCCAGATGCATCGTTTTTCTTTGGAACGATTATTACTGGTGAGCAGTAAGGGGATTTGGATTTGCGTATGATATTTTGTTTTATCATATCGCTTATTTGTTTGTTTACTTCCTCATCGTATATTTGTGGATATTTATATGGACGCTTGTAAATTGGGTCCTCATGTTTTGTTAGAATTTTGTGTTTAATTGTACTAGTGAAAGTCAAATTGTCACCTTCATGGTACTGGATATCACGAAATTTATGTAAAACATTTTTAATTTTTTCTTTTTCTTCTGAGTTTAGGTGCTCCAGCCTAAACTCATTGTTTTCTGTCAATTCGTTATTAATAGCGAAGTTAAATGGTCCGTCCTCTTTTGAGGGTGGATCAAGGCACTCTTGTGCGGTCATGTCCTCTTCGACCTCTTCGTCATTATATCTAAAACAAAAGTTAAACTCTCCTAAGGTTACGGATCCTTGTGCATAGTCAATTTTCGCTTGACATGCTTCAAGGTATTCTCTCCCAATCAGAACATCATAATGCTCTGAGAAGTCGTGAATATAGAATTTTTGATTACTCGGACAAATTTTGCTTGCTCCTAATATTATGCTTTGTTTTAATTCAATAGCACCATTTATGGTGTGAACCTTAAGTGTTTCGTTGTATATTGGAAAATCTAAGCAGTTTGTTTTCATTAGATTTATAGTTGAACCTGTGTCAATGACACATTTTAGAACTTCGTCATTCATAATCAATTTTATGAATGGATTTCTTCCGTTTGTTCCGAGGCTTGCTGATGAAAATTTTCGGATGTGTCCATTTTCATCTGCCCACTGTTGCTATCTCTTTGACGTTTAGTCGGAGGGTTTGGCGCATTAAAGCGTGAATGGGGCTGATTTTGATAGTTTAAAGGGTTTTGGGTTCTACCTTGATTTAATTTCTGTTGGAACTCGTGGTGAGCCTTTTGATTTTCTTCGGAATTAGTATGCTGTTTATTTTTAACATGATAACTCTGATTCGTGTTGGAATAGCCACTTGAACTGGTGGCTGGGTTGACATTTTGCTGATAATTTCCCGTGTTCCTACGATTGTTATTTTGATTTCCCTGAACGTTATTAGTTTTAGGTCTATCAGTTACGCTATTTTCGTATAAACCTTCTCTTTGTGCTACTTGTTTGAGTTTCTGTGTCGACGTTATGTCGTATCTGGCTAACATCATGAAAAGCCTATCGGGTAATTTTTTTGTAATAACATCTTTAATTGTGTTATTCATAGCATTAGTATAAAGGGTCGTATTGCTAGGTATATTTTCTAAAGCTAACTTGTTAATATAACGTAAGACTTATTTTCGAGATCCTCGATGAACTTACGGACGTTTCCCTGGTAATTCGTGTTGTATAGGCGTCGAAGGAGTTCTTCAAATGGTGTTTGTACTTTGTATTCTTCAATAAGTGCGTTCCTCAACTCCTGCCAAGTGTTAGCTGCTGTCCTTTGTGAAACTCTCTGTGCATCTCCAGCAACTTGCAATTCGATGGCTCCGTATAGGATGCTGTGTTGTCTGACATCTCGGGTTGGATAAAGATGTAGGATATAATCGATCCTTTTAATAAAAGCATTCAGATTTTCTGTTGATCCGTCAAAACTTGGCACCTGTCTAAGTTGTGAAAGGGCCTGGTTGAGGTGTTGTTCTGATAATTCCATCGTCATAATCTTGTTGTAATACACTTTTCGGTGCTTTTTTTTTTAAATAGTTTTTTTTTGAGTTTGTGGTTCTTTGAACTTTTTTAGTTCTTTGATTTTGCACTTTGTTCTTGCACTTTTATTTCTTTGCACTTTGTTTTTAATTTGTGATTTATTATTATTGTTTTAATGTTTTTTTTTTTTGAGTGTGTGTGTCTTATTGATAAGACCCAGTAATAACGTATTGCAGGGATCAAAAGATATGCAAAGCCAGTCGTTATTAACTGTAGTAGTTTTATAGCCCGAAGGGTCAATGTTATTAGAGTACTAATGACTCGAAGGTTCTTCTGCGGATACGTATTCGAGAAAACGTTTGTTACACACCGACAACAATTTCGGATTGTGTTTTAGATCTAGGAATTAATTATCCTTTAGCGATCTTTATTTTTTTTCCGACGTATCCTACCGGCTGCGCCAATTAAGTTTTACACGTTTAATTACTTTAAAAAAATATATTTCAATTCTTTATTTTCACTAACGGTTACTTCTTATAATGAGTACATTCAGATTTGCTTCCCGAATATTGACTGACTGATCTATCTGTTGCGGTCGCTTAGCAAACTTCGGTTTGAGAGAGCTTGAGTCAAAATTGAGTGAAGTTTGAGCTGCGTCAGCAATTATGCGTGGGATAGTACTCTGATGGGAACATGGACAGTGGCGTGATATTTAGGGTGAATTGTTTATGTCTACCAAAGGGGGACAGTTTGATCTTGACCAATGTCGATGTTATCATCAGGCTTTTTGTTTACAGTATTGGACATGTTTATACTTATACTTATGCTTGTGTGCTAAGTTATGTTAAAGGGTGGGTGCGACTATGGATATGTCACTATATATATATATATATATATATATATATATATATATATATATATATATATATATATATATATATATATATATATATATATATATATATATATTCGTGATCAGCCATGTCCTTCAGAAGGACAGAAGGACATGTATATATATATATATATATATATATTCGTGATCAGCCATGTCCTTCTGTCCATCTGTCCTATATATATATATATATATATATATGAGGTCGGAGACGTGTTCTTCTGCCTGTTACACATACTTGCACAAAAACGTTATAGCCCTTTTACCCATTTTCAATGTGTTCAGGGTATAAAAACTCCGGACCTCGAGCCAGTCAAACAAACAATTATAAAAAAGAAAGGTCGATTGAGAGGAACACTTTCTGTTCGATTAAAAGGGTAGCCCGTAAAGTTATAAAAAACGTAGGTAGGAAAACGTACTCCAGAAAAACATAAAATAGACACATTCAAAATACAAAAATATTGTTTTAAGAAAATTAATACAAGACACAATGAAAGAAAATATATTTTTGTTATTAATCTAGAGAACATAATATAAATTTCTAAATGAGTTGGTTTGTCTCTGATGATAGCCAAACAAAAGATTATACGGCAATGTGGTCAATAATGTAAAAATAGTTGATCACACAGAAGACATTCAAGGTCTGTGGATTTCACTTTTAATATTAACAATTAAAAGCTTTGCTCAGTTTTTCCTCACTATCTATGTAAAACACAATAAAATTATTAAAAGAAGATACCTTAGTAGAGCAAACAATTTTGAAAATATTTAAAAAACAAAATCCAAATAAAAAATTTAAGATACAATATATATGGATACATTACAAGCTATCCTTACTGTATATGAAGAAGAACCAGACTTTGCAAATAGAGTTCAACAATTAATTTTTTTAAATATTATAAATATCAACGAATTAAAATAGAGATCTATGAGTAGATATAATCTGGAATTCTCACCATTATTTCATTGCTCATATAAACAAAAAGCAATTGTTTTGATGACAATCCCAGATATTAAAGTAAGCACTAAAGTAAAGAATCGCACAATTCTAGGTGTTGTAGTAGGGCGTCCGTAGGGCTTCCAGGTAACCTTGTTTTAGTTGTTGATAATTGGGGAGCGGTTGTGTTTTGAAATATTGTCATTTTCCTTGAAGTTGAAATAAAACACGTTTTTTCACTTGAAGGTTATTTTTTCTTCTGGTCGGTATATTTTCAGAATATATGTACAGTGTATTAGAGTAAGTGTGGTGAATAAGAAATTTCATGTTCTGGTTCCGGAGTTACATTGGCGGAGCTACACTGGCGACTGCCAGATACACTTCTTGTGTGAACATGCCGCCAGCCTTGCAGTATTGCAAAAAGAAAAGGGGAGAAGTAAGTGGCTGTGTTCCTACTAGTGAGCGCAGGAGCCGGACAGTATCCACCCCAAGACCATGGCTCGGCAGGACGCCTTGGAGAATTAACTCCGGATATATGTCCGAGCCCAACACCAGACTTGATGTCTCCGGCTGAAACGGATCAATCGGACGTTCTGAAATGGCTCATTTAGCTTCTCGCTGATGAGTTTGGATGCACCTGCAGGATGACCCCTCGTTGGAAGCTGGATGTCCTTTTGTGTTCCATCAAGGTGGACAGGGAGATGGAACCAGCGGATGAAGGCGGCGCGGAGCGTCGCACTTGGGCCTTGGTGGTGCGCATTGTCTAGGATCGCTCCGGAGATCGCGATGGCATGCGACGCGCTTTTTGGAGATGAAGCAGGGTGTGATGGTCGCCCTGGCACTTGCAGCACTTGTTGGTGAGGTAGGCAGTTTGGGCAGTATTTATTTACCAGAACTGCTCGGAGTCTCTTCTCTGGAGATAACCGCATGAACCTTTGGCACTTTCGCAGCGCGTGGACTCCTCGGCATACTCGGCATCGGAACGACTCCGTTGCCGGGCGGCTCTTGGATCGGCCTTGTTGTTGGCGTGGAGACATCGTGCTGTTACGTGAAGAAGGTTGAAAAAACATAATAGACGCTCTTGAATTCAGGAATGATTCAACTTTGGATAGGATCGTGGAAAGCTCTTCGAAGGTGTATTTGGAGGTCGATGTAGACTTATAAAATAGAGTTTTGAAACTCTTTACACTTGCTTCCCACAGGCCACCCATATGCGGGTGACGCAGATTTTGCAGGAATCGATTGTGGATTTCACCAACACCTTGAGCTTTGGAATCCAGTACTGTGATCGTATTAAACGCATCATGAGCTGGTTGCCTCCATGCAAGGATATAAGATAGGTGAAACCGGTCAAGAGACGCGAACATGCACATGAGTATGGCACTATTATTGGATGCCGCTCATCGTAGCCGAGTGCTTCGGCCTCTCTTACACGACCACATGCTCGAATAATTCCCTTACCATCTGGAAAGGGGTTCAAATTAAGGAGCTTGCTGGAAGTGAGCTGTTTTTTCGTGCCCAAGCAAGTGTGTACTCTGACGAGTATGCTTGTCTCTGGGTCAGGAGAATGAGTCTTTCTTGTGCATAAGAAATCTCGTTGCTGTCAATTTCAATAGTTTGCGGGAGCGACAATCGTTAGCAACGCTTAAAGAAGCGATAGATGTTTTAAAGTAGCTTCTTGGCCGGGGTGATGACTCAGTCTTACCCAGGTCCACTCTACAAGAAATTTTGTAGTTTGCCGAGACGCGAAGCTGAAAAGGGGGTATGAAGCCGTAGGGATGACTCCGCCACAGAGTGGTTACTAATTATGTTAAGGAACAAGGGAAGCCGCCGGGATCGATCCGCTGCGGTTACGAAAGCCTACAAATGCACAATATCTACACAGACAACGCAAACACTGTTTTATTCTGTGTACGTTCACTTTTGTTTTTATTTGTTTCTTAACTTTTCTAGCCTGGCTGCACCGTCAATTCTGGGTGATTCCTACCTAACCTGGCAGCTAACTCGCGGTCCCTAAACTCTGTCCTTCGTTACGTATGCACGTCCGATACTCACGCTTGTCGGTTCCAAAAGTGAAGTTGCTGATCGGCGGCAGCAACTCACGACCCTCTTTTCGCCCTTTTTGTCTTGCGGCGATAATCCTCTCTCTGAACTTGGCATTCTTTTACTCCTAAAACTCTCAACAGAGTTGCAAGTGATTCGATTGCGCTTGCAATCGGGCTCTCTTAGTTTAGTAAGCATTCTTATAACTGATAAGTGACTTCATTTACTTCATTTTCCTTATACCTAGCCTATGGTTAATATAGGGTTATTATTTACTTTATTTTTCTTAGCCTATCGTTATGTTTATGTCTTGGGGCGCGGGCCTCAGTGTGACTCCGCGTCACAGCCCCCCTTTGTTGACGGTGGGTGATTATCACCTTGTGGGCGTCGGTGATGGTCACCCTAAACGAGAAGTTACCGTCGCGTACGAAAAAGCGGTTTCGGCGTATGCGCGGCAGCCAACCGTCTAGCTCGGCGACCACTCGGTCGCGTACGTTAGGCGGTAGCCTCCCGTCCGTGGTGCCCGTCTAACCGGCCGGTGGGAAAACATCTTCGGGGATCACCGGTCGCCACTTCTCCGTGTCGCTTTCCGCCGCTGCTGCGACGTCCTCGAGGCTGGGTTCCCACCCCTCGACCCCCTCGAAAGCGTCCTCCAGCGACTCCCAGTGTCGATAGGGAGCCGGCCCACCGACTGTGATAGCCTCCATGCGTAACGGTGACCCCGGTATCGGTGTTAGTGTCCTCGGTATGAGTGGCGGCGGCAAATCGCGTCACCCCTACCCCGTACCCCTACTCGTCACTCTTAGCGGAACTGGGGGCGGCGAGTCGCGCCACATCGCGTCGATTGCTTTCGGGGACGGTGGCGACGATGAGCTTCCCGACTCATAGCTCAGAGCCCGTTGCTACGGGTCGTCGCTCCTATCGCTCTGCCACTCCCACTCCAGGTCGAAATCTTGGTCGCGCTCCATTTTATCTGTGGAAATATTAAGTGTTATAAAGAGTCTACTTAACTCCTCTACCGTTTCGTTCTCTCACATGTCGTGCGGCGTCCTGGAACATCCCTGGCCAGTAGTACCTCTTTGCTAGTCGGGATATCGTCTTTCTCACCCCTTGATGCCCTGCCGTCGGGGCATTGTGGCACTCCTGCAGGACTCTCTGCCTCTGCTTACTGGCGACGCACAATTTCCATGGCATGTGGTCCTCGTCGTCGGCTCTGTGTCCCAGGTGGCGATAGAGTTGGCCGTTCTCGACAGCATAGTCCGGATACTTTGCGGGCTCCTTGGCGAGTCTCTCCAGCATACACGCGGTCCATCCACATTGGTGGTGCTCCTCCACGGCCTGACGACATGCCTCCAGTGGCTGCCGGGACAGTGCGTCGGCTACCACGTTCAACTTCCCCCGTCGGTACTGCAAGTCGAACTGGAACTGCTGCAACTCTAAGGCCCATCGAGCTATCCTTCCAGATGGACTCTCTATGGAGTTGAGCCATTTAAGTGCCATGTGGTCGGTAATGACGTCGAAGATGCATCGCTGGGTTCCTCGGGTAGTACCTCTGCTTGATGGGCATTACGATCCGATGGCTAGCTATGTGAGACACGCCTTTCATCCCCTCAAATCGCGCCAATTCCGCCTGTAGAAGCTTCCGCAGACTCGGCTCCAGATCTGCCGGCCAGCCGTCCTCCCCGTTGGGACTCCCCTCTCCAGTCCCATCACTACTACTAGCCTCGTGACTAGCTCCCGCATGAGGTTGATTCTCTTGCCCGTTAGAACCAGGTACCCTCCCCAGCTTCACGTTCTTAGGTGCTGTTCTACCCATGACTCCCGAATCCACCCCTCTACTGACTTCCGTAGTCATCTGCCCTTTTTCCCTACGCCCTGTCGGGTCCTCTTTACGGTTCTGCTTCTGATCCTTTCCTGGCGCTCTAGACACGTCGCTGTCCGACCGTACCTCCGCTAGCACCCTGGACATACCCCTATCGTCCGACCGCGCCTTCACTGGCACCCTGGACACCTCTTTGTCGTCCGACCGCACCTTCACTGGCACCCTGGACATACCTATTTCATTCGTTCGTGCCTCCGGGATTCTCTCCGCGGGACGGACCGCCACCCCCTGCCGAATCCCTAACCTTGCCTCTGGGATCGGCTCCACAGGGCAGCCAGTCGCCCCTTTCTTAATTTCCCGTCCCTCCGACGTCCCTAGCGACATCTCGCTGTCCCCGAAACGAATCATCGTACCTATCGCTCGCAGAAAGTCCATATCTAGGATAACTTGGTCTAGCATCGACGTCATGATTAGTAGCGGCACGCTTATCGTACGCCCCGCTAAACTTGCTCCCGCGTGCAGCATCCGCGCGACGTCTAATCCTGATCCGTCCGCCAGCCGTATCCTCGTTTGTACTTCCCTAATTTCCACGTCCTTCGCTACCTTCGCCGCGCAGGCACCACTGATCGCACACGATCGAGTGGCGCCGGTGTCGATTGTCGCCCCGTAGTCCTCTCCACCGATCTTGATCGTCGCGACGACACGACCCCCCTCGACTTGTAAAACATCTACTGCCTCCGGGCTCTGCTGTCATCGCTGTCCATCCGCTCCCGGTCCGGATGGTGCCTCTGCCCGTTTCCCTAAGCCGGTCGTCTACAGAATTCCTCGCTCACCCCCCTGGTTCCGCATTGCGCACAAAAGGCTACCTGCTGGTAGGGACATTCCCTCCTTAAATGCCCCTCTTTCCCGCATTTAAAACATATCGGGCGTCTCCTGGCTGTTCCCCCGGTTTCTTGGCCGATCATTCGGTTAACGGGCTCTTCCCTTGGCACCGGTAATACTGGCGATGAAGCTATCCTGAACGGGTTGTTTAAGCCTGTTGTCGCCTGTCCTTGCCCCTCGCCTAGATACGTGCCCATGCTATTGCCTAATCGAGATCGTGAACCCGGGGGATACTGTTGACCCTGCTGTTTTATACCCTCATACTCGACCGCTAATTGTATGAGCTTCGACAGAGACGCGAAGTCTTGTCTCCGCACATACAATTTATACTCTGGGGCTGCGTTGTCGTATATTCTTGCTATTTCTCGCTCCGGACCTTAACCAGCGTGGTGCATCAGCGCCCTGATGTCCACCACATACTGGCCACTACGAAAGACAGTGGATCGGCCTGCTCATCGAAGCGTATACCCCACTTCCTGACCTGTTCCGGAATGATGCAGTGCCATCTGTACTCCATGGGTAGGCGCGTCTGTGTTAATGGGACGCCCTCAGCAACACAAGGCGTCCCCGATTCCTTCGTCCTGTCGCTCGCATCATGGGCTTTGTAGTTCGGGATCGCCAGCACCTCGAGCAAGCCGGGGATGTTCGAACGTGGGCCAGAGTCTGACTCTGACTTCAAACGTCTATCCCATTCGATTGGGTCAGGTTCGAGCTGGGCTTTGTGCTCCGGGGTCCTTGTGTATTTGGCTTCCAGCTCGGCTAGCCAATCCCATATTTTGGCGGAATGCGAACCTCCGGACACGAAGCTTGCCAAGCGACGACGCGTCTTCAACCCGCCCTAACTTGCTCAGCTTGAACTCGCGAGTAATCGCCTCCTGTTCCTCCTTCCGTCGCGAGTGGATCCACCGTAAGCCCACCCCTGGATTCTGACACTCACCCGTATCCATCCTTTCGTACGTAACCTTTTACTGCTGTTCCCTTTTCCTCTTCTGGTCCACGTGACTCCGCTCGGATATCCATTCGGATATCCATTCTTTTCGAATTTATTTTTATTGAATTTGTTTATGATTATTTATAATTGTTTTATTTCGTTTTGTTATAGATCCGTTTATTTAAATCACGTAAATTTTTTAATTTATTTTATTTCAATTTATTGTATTTCATTTTTTATTTGTTTTATTTTCATTTATTTGAAAAGAACGGACGGTTGTGCTGGTACTCTCGACCTTGAGTTCCCGAAAACCGCTCTAATTGAGGTTAAAGGTCGCTTTGACTCCTTAACGGACGGTGCTGTGAGTCGTTTGTGGCTGTTTTGATCACCACCGATTGGCATACTAGGCTCTTCACAGAGCCAAAAATTGTAATAACCAAGTGCGATGTGATCAAATACAAATAATTTGAATCAGCCGAGCGAAAACAGAATGAGAAATGGCACAGAAACGATGGAATCGAGATGTCAGAATCAAATGGAATGACCGAAATGTGGAGTTCAACGAAATCGGAAAATTTTAAAAATAAATTATTTTCTAATAATTTACTAGATTGATGCTTATTTAGTTTTTTTTATTGAGAAAAAAGTCTAATTTTGACAGGCGGCCGTGTAGTGGAAACGGATCAAGCAAAAAATGTATGCTTATTGCTTATTAATTGTTGATCTCAGACGTTTATTCTAAACGCAGCTCAATGGAAGGTTTTTGACATATAATTATTTTGAATAAGATATTGTTTTTAAGAAAAATCGCACGTATTATTGCTTTACTACGAAAACGCCGCCCAATGGAAACTTCTTAACCTATAATTATTATTTATAACTTTTTATAAGAATAAAGAAAAAATAATATGTTTATATTTTATTTTATATTTTGCACAGTATTTCGGTTTTTAATTAACTAAATATATATTGCAAATGTGTGCCTTTTATTTAGGTATGTGAGTATTTTGGAAGGATAGAATACAGAAGCGCATACACCTATTGTTCAACGGAGCGAAAGCCTATGAGTGCAGATGTGTCTTGATGTATGTACTTTCGTACATCAATATGGCGGTTGGTTAAATTTGGGTATGCACTTGTACAAATATATACATATGTACAGACACCATTATGGCGTCTATTCAGACATACAAATATTATTAAACCGGACTTGAACTGCCGGAAATTTGGCAATGGACAAGTTGAGGTGGGTGTACTGCTACTTATCTTGCTTTAATTTGTAGCTGTTCCTGGAAACTTCTATTGCAGATCCTCCAATATGCTTGCTGGGGCGAACTGGATATGATAGGTGTTGTAGAAGAATATCCGGCTCGAAGGAACAAATGTTGTAGTAGGGCATCCGCAGGGCTTCCAGGTAACCTTGTTTTAATTGTTGATAATTGGGGAGCGGTTGTGCTCTGAAATATTGTCCTTTTCCTTGAAGTTGAAATAAAACACGTTTTTTCACTTAAAGGTTATTTTTTCGTCTGGTCGGTATATTTTCAGAATATATGTACAGTGTATTAGTGTAAGTGTGGTGTATAAGAAATTTCATGTTCTGGTTCCGGAGTTACATTGAAGGTTGGATGGCGACTGCCAGATACACTTCTTGTGTGAACATGCCGCCCGCCTTGCAGTATTGCAAAAGAAAAGGGGGAGAAGTAATTGGCTGTGTTCCTACCGGTGAGCGCAGGAGCCGGACAGTATCCACCCCAAGACCGCGTTTTGGGCCAATGGTGCGCCGCCATGGCTCGGCAGGACGTCTTGGAGAATTAACTCCGGATATATGTCCGAGCCCAACACCAGACTTGATGTCTCCGGCTGAAACCAGCGATCGTCTGCCAATCGGACGTTCTGAAATGGCTCATTTAGCTTCTCGCTGATGAGTTTGGATGGAGTACGATACTGAAGCGTAGGCAGCACCTGCAGGATGATCCCTCGTTGGAAGCTGGTTGTCCTTTTGTGTTCCATCAAGGTGGACAGGGAGATGGAACCAGCGGATGAAGGCGGCGCGGAGCGTCGCACTTGGGCCTTGGTGGTGCGCATTGTCTGGGATCGCTCCGGAGATCGCGATGGCATGCGACGCGCTTCTTGGAGATGAAGCAGGGTGTGATGGTCGCCCTGGCACTTGCGGCACTTGTTGGTGAGGTAGGCAGTTTGAGAAGTATTTATTTACCAGAACTGCTCGGAGTCTCTTCTTTGGAGATAACCGCATGAACCTTTGGCACTTTCGCAGCGCGTGGACTCCTCGGCATACTCGGCATCGGAATGACTACGTTGCCGGGCGGCTCTTGGATCAAAATATATCCATTGCAGTACAGAAATGACTGGGAATGCAAGATCTGTATTGTATTCTCAGAGAGGACACGGCCACCGAGGTAATAACTATCGTGGTAATTACCTAGGCAGAGGCAACTCTCATGGTTTTAATAACAATTATAGCAAAAATAACAATAACAATTACAATAATAGAGGACGTGGAAATTAAAGAGGTAACAAACTCAAAAAATAATAATAATTACAACAACAACAGACACAACGGTAAAGTCCATCATGACACAGGTAGAATATTTACATTATTAATAGATACAGGAGCTGACATTTCAGTCCATTAAGAAGATTCAGTTGATTTCAATGAAATAGAGCATAGTAACTTAACACAGATAACAAGAATAGGCAAACGATCAACAAACTCGATCGGCCTAGCATTTCTAGAATTGAGAACTGGAAATTTCATTATACCACATAACTTTCACATAGTACCAAACAATTTTCCGATCCCTGGTGATGGAATAATTTAAGATTTCATTAAAAAATTCAATTGTCAATTAGATTTGTAGACAGAATCCGAATCGTTCACATTAAGACTAAATTAAACATTCAATACATATTCTTATCTTTCTTAGCATTGAAAACAAAAAAATAGTTGTCATAATTCGACAAATTTAAGTAATAAATAAAGATCTTTAAATTTTAATATCCCATCAAGAAATAGATGATGGTATATTTGTTGGAAATTCAATAACTCAATCCAAAATCGCAGAACAAAAAGAAATTATAAATATACAAAAGATTCAGTTTAAAACATTTACAATTTGCAAAATAGTTTATTCAATCGATTTTCGAAGAGCAGAATTAGTGCTTGCAAAGTTTAAGAAAAATTTCCACCTCAACATTCAAAAGTAATGACAGAAACAAACTGATGTTTTTGGATTGGAAACAGAACCTATCACGACGAATAACATTTAAAAACAACAACTGAGATTAAAAGATGATGAACCAAGTTAAATAAAAAAATACAGAACACCTCATTTATAGCAGGACGAAATAGCTAAACAAATTACAAAACTCATTGATGATAAATAAGTAGAATCTTCCGTACCTGAATATAATAGCCCACTATTATTAGTACCAAAGAAACCCTTTGTAATATGCACATATGAGTTACATATAGCGAAGGCATACTGTACATAACATTTTATGTAAGCATGCAAATAGCAGCAACACATTGTTGCAATTAAGACAAACAAACAAACTATATCAAGCGAGCGCGTAATATGATCGCCCTCTTACGAGTTAGGCCCAAAACGCTTGGTCAGCATTCTCACGCTGACCACTTATGACAAACACATATATACACATGTGCATAAGACTCTCTCTCGCTAAGGAATACATAAAGATATAAGCGCAGCTATGCGGCTTTATATATAAGAACATATATGTACATTAGGCTAAGAACGAACTTTATGCTGAAAGAATAAGCAGAATAAATCTTGAACTCAAACTGCACTGACGTGCATGTCTATTCATTTTAAACTAAACTTCGCACATTACATGGCGACCGTGACAGAGTCACGCAACGTAACTTAAATCGTAATGGAAAAAAGTGACATGTGACTGGAGTGCCAACAACAACAACAGCAACAACTGAAACAACGAAGCATCTGGAACGAGACACACACCCTGGCGAATCAAAAATTAACTGAGTGAGTACAGGGGGCATGAGCTCTAACAATACTTTAAAGCTAAAAAGGCGCAGTGGCATTAAAGAGCGGATCAGGAAAAGAAAGTCTGAGATCGTAAGACTCTTATATAAGTCCCAAAGCCCAATACCTTGGGACACTGCAGTCAAGCTACATGACGAACTCAAACATCTTGAGTCGTTAAACAAAGTAAAGAGCCCCCCTGTCCCTCAGAGGAAAAACTTATTAATCCAGACACACATCGACCACAGCCACAACCGATCCCGAGAAATCAACGTGAATGCCCAGCAGACTGCGAGGGACCGCTATACAGCCAGCATTGCCTGGGCACATGTCAGCGGCCACCAAGGAGTAAAAACTAGTACGAGAGGCAGACTGCCCCTTGTACCAACGCTGGAATAAGAAGAAGTACGAGAGGCAGACCGCCCCTTGTACCAACGCTGGAAAACACCAAGGGTGAACTGACCGACAGCGCCACAGAGGGCGCACAGCAAAAAAAAAAAAAAAAAATTATAATTATAATTATTATTAAAATATTTGTAAAACTATTGTAATGCCCGACGACAATTGAGTCGACCGGCAAGACGTTTGGCCCGTAAAGCCATTCGAAATACTAGGCAGGACAAAATGTACATTCAGTAAAAACTGAATTAATATTAAGTTTCTCTCCGCCCACGGGCGTAAATACAAAATGAAAAAAAAATTTTAAAATACAAACCTTATAAAGTTAATGAATAGCGTTAACAAAACTATAAATTCATATATAAATCAAGGACCCAAGTATATATTAAGAATAACAACCCCAAATATGGGTTTGGTAGGCGTTAAGACTGTTGACTCGACGGCTAACGTAATAAATAAAGTTGAGGTCAGCAACACAGATGTAAAATTGATAACAATTTTTGTCGTTATGATATTTGTCATATTAGTAGGACATCTATTGTACAAATTATATAAGTATCATAACAAATGCAAAAAAAGAGATACCAGAGTCACGCAAATGACCTGGATAAAATCTAAATTTTTTTCTTGAACAATAATAGCGACCCGGACTTTAGAATTCGTGCATTGAATATTCTGCACAATAACAAAGATTATATAACTATATATGAGTTCGAAAACGAATACATGACTACATATAATACCCACTACTATTCTATAACAATAAGATAAAAGGCATAATTTTAAATACACTGCCATATGTTGGCATTAAAGAAATAGTTGAAGACCATCCAGTGGTCGGCGAGTGCCCAATTATAATGGTAAAACTTCATAAATAGAGAACTATGGAATGGAGTGAATTAGCGAAAAAAATAAATAATTTCAAAGATAAATTCGAAAAATCTTACAAGTGTGTTAATAAGAACGCACCTATAAGGGTTGAAACGCTAATTCACCACATAAACATATTAGTGCTTAACTATAATAACATAGTTCAACTTTATTTAAGTAAAGAAAATAGGCTTACAGAGCAGCTCGTAAATCAATGTAAGAAAATAATCAAATCAATTGGGACTAGAATATCGAATATCAGCACTAGGCACAACATAGTAATAGATATCCCAACAGATTTAAAATTAATGGCAACTTTTGAACCAGATCAACTAGAAGAACTGAATGAGTCTAAGCCAACACTAAATAGTGACCCTGATATTGAAGCTGATAGCGACATTGAGCCACTTGAATTAACAGAACCAAACATGGCAGTAAATCAAATGGCCTTAGACCGCGAATATGTAAGACAGGTATCGTCTACAATTCCGGAATTTGATGGCAAAAAGCTATCACTGGCCAGATTTCTTACGGCTTTAAGAGTAGTCGATCGTACTAAAGGTACACAAGAAGACTTAGCCGTAGAAGTCATAAAGTCTAAAATAATTGGCCCAATTTTGTACAAAGTACAAAATGAAACATCCATTATTGGTATTATAAATAAATTAAATACCAATATCAAAGGCGAGTCAACTGACGTTATCAAAGCTAAGTTGCTTAACATAAAGCAGAAAGGCAAGTCAGCCTCGTAATATACAGCTGAAATTGACAGTTTGCGTAAGCAACTGGAAGCAGCCTATATTGACGATGGACTAGACTTTGATAACGCAGAGAAGTTTTCTACTAAAGAAACAATATCTGAAATGACAAAGAATTGCGAATACGAAAAGCTTCGCATAATATTAGAAGCAGGCAATTTCAGCAATTTCAATGATGCTATGGGTAAATATATCCAATGCAGCACTGAAATGACTGGAAGCCCAAGTACAATATTGTACTACAAAGGCAAAAACGATCGTGGAAATTACAGCCGTAACAACCAAAGAGGTAGAGGCAATAGCCGCGGCAATAGTAATTCCCACTATAATGGCAACAACAACAATAGGGGTAATTTCAGAGGAAATTACCGAGGTGGCAACCGAGGTAGAAACAATTTAAACTGAGGTGGCTACCAAAACCAGAACAGTAACAATAGAGGTAATGTCCGAGTAACTCAAGGTAACTCGGAAAACCAACAGACCCCCTCAGATGTTCAGAGCCAATAAATGGCTCAATAAAAACCATCAACCTTAATCTTAGCATATTTGTAAAAATTAAGAATGAAAGAACAGGTAAATCAATTACACTGTTAGTAGATACTGGTGCAGATATATCCATGTTAAAAGAAAATATAGATATATTCGACAATGTAAACGAAACAATTACTACCCAAATATCGGGTATTGGCGAAGGCATAATTCCTTCAAAAGGCTTAGCCTTTATAGAACTCACTACAGGCAAATATATAATTCCACATAACTTTCATTTAGTCGAACAAAACTTCCCAATACCGAGTGATGGCATACTAGGCATAGATTTTATAAAACAATATAATTGCCAACTAGATTTCACTCAAAGTGGCGACTCACTTATTCTTCGCCCAAACAACTTAAATTATCCAATTCGATTACAAATACTTCATACTTGTGACAATAATGCCACAGTACTCCCAGCTCGTTCCGAAGTTGTCCGTGAAATACAAATTCCCTCAATACAAAATCAAATTCTTATATTAAATCAAGAAATTGATGAAGGAATTTACATCGCAAACACGATATCCAATCACAAAAATACATATGTCCGTATTATAAATACAACAAATGCCAATAAGATAGTAAACTTAAATAAAATAAAATATGAAACTTTGAACAATTATGATATAGTAAAAGAAACCAACGAAGGAAGAGACAACTTCGTTATGGAAAAATTAATCAAAAACTTTCCACCTTTATTTAAAAATCAATTAAAAGATTTATGCACCAGATATACCGACATATTCGGACTAGAAACCGAATCGATAACAACTAATAATTTTTACAAGCAAAAGCTTAGATTGAAGGATGATGAGCCCGTATACATAAAAAATTATAGAAGTCCTCACAGCCAAGTACAAGAAATTCAAGCCCAAGTGCAAAAATTAATAGACGACAAAATAGTCGAACCATCAGCCTCAGAGTATAATAGCCCACTTTTATTAGTTCCGAAGAAGTCCCTTCCGGACTCTGACAAGAAGAAATGGCGATTAGTAATTGACTATCGTCAAATTAATAAAAAGCTATTGTCCGATAAATTCCCGCTACCGAGAATTGATGATATTCTAGATCAGCTAGGTAGAGCAAAATATTTTTCATGCCTAGACTTAATGTCTGAGCTTTCACCAAATCGAACTCGAAAAAGTTCTAGAGATATAACGTCATTTTCAACGAGCAATGGCTCGTATCGCTTTACGCGATTACCATTTGAGCTTGAAAATAGCCCCAAACTCCTTTCAAAGAATGATGACAATAGCATTTTCTGGTCTCGAACCATCTCAGGCTTTCCTTTATATGGATGATCTGATAGTAATCGGTTGTTCCGAAAAACATATGGTCAAAAACTTAACTGAAGTTTTTGACAAATGTAGGAAATTCAACCTGAAACTACATCCAGAAAAATGTTCATTTTTCATGCATGAAGTCACATTTTTGGGACATAAATGCACTGATAAAGGAATCTTGCCAGACGACAAAAAATACAACGTCATAAAGAACTACCCCGCCCCACATGATGCGGACAGCGCTAGACGATTCGTTGCATTTTGCAATTACTATAGGCGCTTTATTAAAAATTTTGCCGACTATTCACGTCACATAACAAGATTATGTAAAAAAGACGTTAAGTTCGAATGGACATCTGAATGCCAGAATGCCTTCGATCACCTCAAAACGGCTCTTATAAACCCAACCTTGTTACAATATCCAGATTTCGCTAAAGAATTCTGCATAATAACTGATGCAAGTAAGCAAGCGTGTGGAGCGGTTTTAACTCAAAACCATAATGGACTCCAACTTCCAATTGCATACGCATCAAGATCCTTTACTAAAGGAGAAAGTAACAAGAGTACTACTGAGCAAGAATTAGCGGCTATTCATTGGGCAATAACGCATTTCCGACCATATATTTATGGTAACCATTTCACGGTTAAAACTGACCATAGACCGCTAACCTACTTATTTTCGATGGTAAATCCAAGTTCAAAATTAACACGTATGAGGCTTGAATTAGAGGAATATAATTTTACGGTAGAATATCTGAAGGGTAAAGATAATTTCGTAGCCGATGCGTTATCAAGAATAACCATCAAACAGCTACAAGAAATAACAGGGACAATCTACAAAGTCACTACAAGATATCAAAGTAGACAAAATTCCTGCGCAGGAAAATATCAGATAGAATTGCCAAGGCAATCTACAGAAAAAGCTTCACAGCCCAACGTATACGAAGTCATTAACAATGACGAGGTACGCAAAGTAGTGACCTTGCATATAAAAGATACGCTATGTTTCTTTAAACATGGCAAGAAAATTATTGCAAGAATTGACATTGGTGATCTATATACAAATGGAAATATTGACTTAGGTCAACTATTCCCAAGGCTCGAAAATGAAGCCGGTATATTGAAAATAAACCAATTGAAAATGGCACCGTGGGAAAATATCTTTGATACAATTTCAATAGATAATTTCAAAAATATGGGCAATAAAATATTGACTAAATTAAGGGTAGCGCTACTCAACCCGGTGACCACAATAACAAATAATAAAGAAAAAGAAGCTATATTGTCTACACTACATGACGACCCAATACAAGGAGGTCATACTGGCATTACAAAAACCTTGGCCAAGGTCAAACGACATTACTTTTGGAAAGGTATGACTCGAGATATTACTGAGTACATACGTAAATGTCACAAATGCCAGTAAGCTAAAATAACTAAGCATAGTAAGACCCCATTAATTATAACTGATACACCTGTACATGCGTTCGATAGGGTTATAGTGGACACAATTGGTCCGCTACCCAAATCTGATAATGGTAATGAGTACGCAATCACATTAATTTGTGACTTGACTAAATACCTAGTCGCGATACCAATACCAAACAAAAACGCTAGTACAGTAGCCAAAAGGAATATTCCAATCTTATATTCTAAAGTACGGTCCAATGAAGACGTTCATTACGGACATGGGAACAGAATACAAGAATTCAATTATAAATGATTTGTGCAAGTTTATGAAAATAGACAACATAACATCAACTGCACATCATCACCAGACAGTTGGAACAGTCGAAAGAAGTCACAGAACTTTTAACGAATACATACGATCTTATATATCAGTTGATAAAACTGATTGGGACGTATGGCTCCAATACTTTGTCTATTGTTTTAATACGACCCCTTCTACGGCACATAATTATTGTCCGTATGAATTAGTATTTGGTAAGACTAGTAATCTACCAAAGTACTTCAATAGCATAGCAAACATAGAACCAATATATAACATAGATGATTATGCTAAGGAGAGTAAGTATAGATTAGAAGTAGCATACAAAAGAGCAAGAAATATGCTCGAATTAAATAAGATGAAAAATAAGGAGCTATATGACTTAAATAGTTAGGAATTAAATTTATCTATAGGAGATAAGGTTTTATTAAAAAAATGAAGTAGGACATAAACTAGATTTTAAATACACAGGGCCCTATAGAGTAGAAAAAATAGAAGATAGGGATAATATAGTTATTTCCGGAAATAAGAATAAAACGCAAACAGTCCATAAGGACAGATTAAAAATTTTTAATTCATAATCAAGCATGCAAAAATACAAAAAAAAAAAGAGAAAAATAAATAATAATAATAAAAATAAATAAGAAACTAATTAAATAAGTAAAATAACTCCATTGTATTACGTCATTTTTCAAAAGGAGGGAGATGTAATATGCACATATGAGTTACATATAGCGAAGGCATACTGTACATAACATTTTATGTAAGCATGCAAATAGCAGCAACACATTGTTGCAATTAAGACAAACAAACAAACCAACTCAAGCGAGCGCGTAATATGATCGCCCTCTTACGAGTTAGGCCCAAAACGCTTGGTCAGCATTCTCACGCTGACCACTTATGACAAACACATATATACACATGTGCATAAGACTCTCTCTCGGTAAGGAATACATAAAGATATAAGCGCAGCTATGCGGCTTTATATATAAGAACATATATGTACATTAGGCTAAGAACGAACTTTATGCTGAATGAATAAGCAGAATAAATCTTGAACTCAAACTGCACTGACGTGCATGTCTATTCATTTTAAACTAAACTTCGCACATTACACCTTATCGGATTCACAAGAAAAACGATGGCATTTAGTAATAGACTATCGTCAAATCAATAATAAACTTTAAGCAGAAAATTTCCTCTTCCAAAACAATGATATTCATTACCATTTGGGCAGAGCAAAATATTTCTCATGCCTAGATTTAATATCTGGCTTTCATCAAACAGAACTTGAAGAAAATTCAAGGGATTGTGAGGCGGCCACCAAGGTAGGAACACCATAGTTCATAATAATAGTTGTAGGATATAAGTGTATAAGCATATAGTATATAAACATTGTATTAGTAATAAGAATAGTAAAGGCAAGGTGCCGACGTATTGAAATCAGTTAAGGCCAAGAAGCCCCGTATAATATAAATTCGAATTTAGCTCCGAAGCGAAGTTGCGAAAGCTCGCCGCGAAGTTGAGCAGCGAGGAAGGGCACGGCTCGCTAGCGAGCGAGCCGGCACTTTGTGATGGAGCGTCAGGGTGAGTACACGCGTATCAAGGAAGAGAAAGAAAAAGAGACTTAGAGTGTGCAGCGGAGCGCTAGGGCTCCGAACAGTGCGGCAGGGCCTTAGCTTAGGGAACCGAGTAGGGTAGCGCTTAATAAATAAGAAACACCCTGTTTCTGAATAATAAATAAAAATGAAGTTAGTAAAGAACGACGGCTGGTTCTTTTTATTTTTATGGAAAGCTCTTCGAAGGTGTATTTGGAGGTCGATGTAGACTTATAAAATAGAGTTTTGAAACTCTTTTCACCTGGCTCCCACAGGCCGCCCATATGCGGTGCACTAGGAGGATTGAAGTGCCAATACAGTTTCTGGAGACTATAAGTGGCCTGGAGTTGCGTCTTAAGCGTTTCTACAAAATCGCGCGAAAGAACTTTGGCCGCTCCGACGAAAGTTTTGCCGTTGTCGGAATGCATTCTACTTGGGCACCCAGGTCGTGCCACAAATCTCGCAAATACCGCAAGGAAATTTTCTGTGGTTAGTTCAGATGTAGCCTCTAGGTGGATGGCTTTGGTGCTGAAGCACACAAAGACGCACACGTAGCCTTTTGAAATAAGACAAGCTCGACCTGTATAACTTTTAACATCGAAGGGGCCTGCAAAATCGACTCCTGTGTGAGTGAACGGCCGAGAGAATGTGACTCTCTCCACAGGCAAGTCGCCAATGAGCTGCGTTAGCAATTTCTTATTTCGGATGACGCAGATTTTGCAGGAATGGATTGTGGATTTGACCAACACCTTGAGCTTTGGAATCCAGTACTGTGATCGTATTAAACGCATCATGAGCTGGTTGCCTTCATGCAAGGATATAAGATGGGGGAAACCGGTCAAGAGACGAGAATATGCACATGAGTATGGCACTATTATTGGATGCCGCTCATCGTAGCCGAGTGCTCGAATAATTCCCTTACCATCTAGAAAGGGGTTCAAATTAAGGAGCTTGCTGGAAGTGAGCTGTTTTTTCGTGCCCAAGCAAGTGTGTACTCTGACGAGTATGCTTGTCTCTGGGTCAGGAGAATGAGTCTTTCTGGTGCATAAGAAATCTCGTTGCTGTCAATTTCAATAGTTTACGGGAGCGACAATCGTTTGCAACGCTTGAAGAAGCGATAGATGTATGCCAACACTCGCAGAGCTCGATCGAACTTGGAGAAGCGTTCGAGAAAAGAAAATGAGGGAGCCGTGTTTGCGAGATTTACTTTAATCGTGCGTTGCTCTATTGTCGTATCTGGGAGGGGATCTGAAGGAATGGGCCATTGGTTCTGAGATAGGCGTAACCATTCTGGCCCGTGCCACCACAGCTCATTGTTGACTAACACTTGTGGTGGGGCACCTCTGCTCGCTAGGTCCGCTGGATTGTACTCGGATCGTACATGGGACCATTTATTGCAGTCGGTGGCCTGAGTAATTTTTGCGACTCTGTTTGCTACAAAGGTAGTCCAGGCGCATGGTGGCTTATGAAGCCAAGCTAGCACAATTGTGGAATCTGTCCAATAGAACCAGTCGCCACCAGCGGAAGGTAGCTGGGGACTGAGTGCTGCGGATAACTCGGACAGAAGTGCTGCTCCGCACAGCTCTAGTGGTGGCAAGGATACCGTCTTGACCGGAGCGACCCTCGTTTTCGCTGTTAAGAAATGTACTGAGATGCGATCTTGTATCTCAGTGCGCACGTAAATGACGGCCCCGTAGGCACGCTGCAAAGCGTCACAAAACCCGTGGTATTGAAAAGTCCCCTGTGGGCGAAATACGACCCATCTAGGGATGCGAATCGCATTGAGGCCCGGATACTCTTGCAGAAATAAATCCCACTTACTGAGAAGACTCTCGGGTAGCGGATCGTCCCAGCCCAGTTCTTAGAGCCAGATCTTCTGCATGAATATTTTTGCCTGAACAATAACTGGACCCAGCCAATATGCTGTTTGGAGACGGACTGCTTGGTTGTTAGCTTGGATGGAGCGAAAAAGAACTCATCGGTGTCAGCTTTTCATCTGATCCCGAGAGTCTTTGCCGAACAGGCCTCCTCGATCTCTAAGAAGTCGGCGCGAAGCAAGTGGTCCTTGGGAATCGCTCTTAGCAAGTCCTTTTCATTGGATGTCCATTTTCTCAAGGGGAACCCGGCAGATTCAAGGGCTTTGCGGAGTTCTGCGATTGCTTGACATGCTGTTGATTTGGAATGGGCTCCCGTTAGTACATCGTCGACATACATATTGTTTGCGATAATGAGACTTGCTAAGGGATAGAGCGAACGAACGTCATCAGATAACTGATGCCAAAAAGGGGGCACAGTTAACTCCAAACATGACTGTGTTGAGCTCGAAGTCACGAAGCTCGTTGTCCTTTGTTCAGAACAGAATTCTCTAATAGGGCGTGTGTTTGGGATGCACAAGTATCTGCTGATACATTTTCGTGATATCGGCATTGAAGACATCGGAAGAAGCGCCATCTTAGAATTTGAATGGTTAAGTTTCAGTTGCAGAACGGGCCCTGCATGTAGCATATCGTTCAGACTTTTACCATTCGCGACTTTACATGGTATGCAGACATTAATGTATCACACGATAATATTCATTGGAGCCATGAATGAAAGGATATTGTCCAAATAAAATAATAACACAAATGCAGTGGCATGAAATTGTCACCCATATCAATGAAATAAGATCAAAGTTTGACAAATCATATAAATGTCTAACGCAAAATAGAGCAAAGTACAGGGAGCAAACATGCAAATATATTAAAAAAGTCTTAACCAAATTTCGAATAAATTTAGTTGCAATAAAAGCAAAGTATAATTTGGTTATATCGATTCTAACTATACGGAATACAGCTTTAACAATCGTAACAGCTGAACAGCCTGAAGTTAAGGAAAAAGAAGAAAGTGAATCTGACACAGACACCTATTACGATGGAAGACACTACAGCAGCCTCAAGGGCTTACATAAAGGAATTCTACAGGCAATACCAGAAATCGATGGAAAGAAAATCCATCTTCAAAGATTTATTACTGCAATAAAATTGATTAACCTTACCAAAGGTCCATATGAAGAAATTGCAATCGAAGTAATGAAATAAAACAATTGGTTCAACTCTTTATAAAATACTAGATGTAACCACAATAGATGCGATTATATCTAAATTGCCGACTACGATTGTCGGTGAAACAACCGATGTAGTAAAGGCAAAAATGGCTAATGTCTACCAAACAAACACACAACTCGCAAACGAATTTACGAAAACAATTGGAATCTTCGTATATTAATGAAGGACTAAAGGCAGAACAAAGAAGCCATTTCAGTCATGATCAAAAATTGTGAGCATAGCAGGCTAAAAACAATACCTGAAGCAAGCACTTTTAAAACGATGAATTAAGCCATCTCAAAATATATCCATTGCAGTACAGAAATGACTGGCAATGCAAGATCTGTATTGTATTCTCAGAGAGGACACGGCCACCGAGGTAATAACTATCGTGGTAATTACCTAGGCAGAGGCAACTCTCATGGTTATAATAACAATTATAGCAAAAATAACAATAACAATTACAATAATAGAGGACGTGAAAATTAAAGACTAACAAACTCAAATAATAATAATAATAACAACAACAACAGACACAACGGTAAAGTCCATCATGACACAGGTAGAATATTTACATTATTAATAGATACAGGAGCTGACATTTCAGTCCATTAAGAAGACTCAGTTGATTTCAATGAAATAGACCATAGTAACTTAACACAGATAACAGGAATAGGCAAACGATCAACAAACTCGATCGGCCTAGCATTTCTAGAATTGAGAACTGGAAATTTCATTATACCACATAACTTTCACATAGTACCAAACAATTTTCCGATCCCTGGTGATGGAATAATTTAAGATTTCATTAAAAAATTCAATTGTCAATTAGATTTGTCAACAGAATCCGAATCGTTCACATTAAGACTAAATTAAACATTCAATACATATTCTTATCTTTCTTAGCATTGAAAACAAAAAAATAGTTGTCATAATTCGACAAATTTAAGTAATAAATAAAGATCTTTAAATTTTAATATCCCATCAAGAAATAGAAAATGGTATATTTGTTGGAAATTCAATAACTCAATCCAAAATCGCAGAACAAAAAGAAATTATAAATATACAAAAGATTCAGTTTAAAACATTTACAATTTGCAAAATAGTTTAGTCAAACGATTTTCGAAGAGCAGAATTAGTGCTTGCAAAGTTCAAGACAAATTTCCACCTCAACATTCAAAAGTAATGACAGAAACAAACTGATGTTTTTGGATTGGAAACAGAACCAATCACGACGAATAACATTTAAAAACAACAACTGAGATTAAAAGATGATGAACCAAGTTAAATAAAAAACTACAGAGCACTTCATTTATAGCAGGACGAAATAGCTAAACAAATTACAAAACTCATTGATGATAAATAAGTAGAATCTTCCGTACCTGAATATAATAGCCCACTATTATTAGTACCAAAGAAATCCTTACCGGATTCACAAGAAAAACGATGGCATTTAGTAATAGACTATCGTAAAATCAATAATAAACTTTAAGCAGAAAATTTCCTCTTCCAAAACAATGATATTCATTACCAATTGGGCAGAGCAAAATATTTCTCATGCCTAGATTTAATATCTGGCTTTCATCAAACAGAACTTGAAGAAAATTCAAGGGATTGTGAGGCGGCCACCAAGGTAGGAACACCATAGTTCATAATAATAGTTGTAGGATATAAGTATATAAGCATATAGTATATAAGCATTGTATTAGTAATAAGAATAGTAAAGGCAAGGTGCCGACGTATTGAAATCAGTAAAAGCCAAGAAGCCCCGTATAATATAAATTCGAATTTAGCTCCGAAGCGAAGTTGCGAAAGCTCGCCGCGAAGTTGAGCAGCGAGGAAGGGCTCGATAGCGAGCCGGCACTTTGTGATGGAGCGCCAGGGTGAGTACACGCGTATCAAGGAAGAGAAAGAAAAAGAGACTTAGAGTGTGCAGCGGAGCGCTAGGGCTCCGAACAGTGCGGCAGGGCCTTAGCTTAGGGAACCGAGTAGGGTAGCGCTTAATAAATAAGAAACACCCTGTTTCTGAATAATAAATAAAAATGAAGTTAGTAAAGAAAGACGGCTGGTTCTTTTTATTTTTATGGAAAGCTCTTCGAAGGTGTATTTGGAGGTCGATGTAGACTTATAAAATAGAGTTTTGAAACTCTTTTCACCTGGCTCCCACAGGCCGCCCATATGCGGTGCACTAGGAGGATTAAAGTGCCAATACAGTTTCTGGAGACTATAAGTGGCCTGGAGTTGCGTCTTAAGCGTTTCTACAAAATCGCGCGAAAGAACTTTGGCCGCTCCGACGAAAGTTTTGCCGTTGTCGGAATGCATTCTACTTGGGCACCCAGGTCGTGCCACAAATCTCGCAAATACCGCAAGGAAATTTTCTGTGGTTAGTTCAGATGTAGCCTCTAGGTGGATGGCTTTGGTGCTGAAGCACACAAAGACGCACACGTAGCCTTTTGAAATAAGACAAGCTCGACCTGTATAAATTTTAACACCGAAGGGGCCTGCAAAATCGACTCCTGTGTGAGTGAACGGCTGAGAGAATGTGACTCTCTGCGATAGCAATTTCTTTTTTCGGATGACGCAGATTTTGCAGGAATGGATTGTGGATTTGACCAACACTTTGAGCTTTGGAATCCAGTGCTGTGATCGTATTAAACGCGTCATGAGCTGGTTGCCTCCATGCAAGGATATAAGATCGTAGCCGAGTGCTTCGGCCGATCTTACACTACCACATGCTCGAATAATTCCCTTACCATCTAGAAAGGGGTTCAAATTAAGGAGCTTGCTGGAAGTGAGCTGTTTTTTCGTGCCCAAGCAAGTGTGTACTCTGACGAGTATGCTTGTCTCTGGGTCAGGAGAATGAGTCTTTCTGGTGCATAAGAAATCTCGTTGCTGTCAATTTCAATAGTTTACGGGAGCGACAATCGTTTGCAACGCTTGAAGAAGCGTTAGATGTATGCCAACACTCGCAGGGCTCGATCGAACTTGGAGAAGCGTTCGAGGAAAGAAAAAGAGGGAGCTGTGTTTGCGAGATTTACTTTAATCGTGCGTTGCTCTATTGCCGTATCTGGGAGGGGATCTGAAGGAAGGGGCCATTGGTTCTGAGGTAGGCGTAACCATTCTGGCCCGTGCCACCACAGCTCATTGTTGACTAACACTTGTAGTGGGGCATCCCTGCTCGCTAGGTTCGCTGGATTGTACTCGGATCGTACATGGGACCATTTATTGGAGTCGGTGGCCTGAGTAATTTTTGCGACTCTGTTTGCTACAAAGGTAGTCCAGGCGCATGGTGGCTTATGAAGCCAAGCTAGCACAATTGTGGAATCTGTCCAATAGAACCAGTCGCCGCCAGCGGAAGGTAGCTGGGGACTGAGTGCAGCGGATAACTCGGACAGAAGTGCTGCTCCGCACAGCTCTAGTCGTGGCAAGGATACCGTCTTCACCGGAGCGACCCTCGTTTTCGTTGTTAAGAGATGTACTGAGATGCGATCTTGTATCTCAGTGCGCACGTAAATGACGGCCCCGTATGCACGCTGCAAAGCGTCACAAAACCCGTGGTATTGAATAGTCCCCTGTGGGCGAAATACGACCCATCTAGGGATGCGAATCGCATTGAGGCCCGGATACTCTTGCAGAAATAAATCCCACTTACTGAGAAGACTCTCGGGTAGCGGATCGTCCCAGCCCAGTTCTTGGAGCCAGATCTCCTGCATGAATATTTTTGCCTGAACAATGACTGGACCCAGCCAACATGCTGTTTGGAGACGGACTGCTTGGTTGTTAGCTTGGATGGAGCGAAAAAGAACTCATCGGTGTCAGCTTTCCATCTGATCCTGAGAGTCTTTGCCGAACAGGCCTCCTCGATCTCTAAGAAGTCGGCGCGAAGCAAGTGGTCCTTGGGAATCGCTCTTAGCAAGTCCTTTTCATTAGATGTCCATTTTCTCAAGGGGAACCCCTTGCTGTTGATTTGGAATGGGCTCCCGCTAGTACATCGTCGACATACATATTGTTTGCGATACTGTGACTAGCTAAGGGATAGAGCGAACGAACGTCATCAGATAACTGATGAAGCTCCTTGTCCTCTGTTCAGAACAGAATTCTCTAATAGGGCGTGTGTTTGGGATGCACAAGTATCTGCTGATACATTTTCGTGATATCGGCATTGAAGACATCGGAAGAAGCGCCATCTTAGAATTTGAATGGTTAAGTTTCAGTTGCAGAACGGGCCTGCATGAAGCACATCGTTCAGACTTTTACCATTCGCGACTTTACATGGTATGCAGACATTAATGTATCACACGATAATATTCATTGGAGCCATGAATGAAAGGATATTGTCCAAATAAAATAATAACACAAATTGAGTGGCATGAAATTGTCACCTATATCAATGAAATAAGATCAAAGTTTGACAAATCATATAAATGTCTAACGCAAAATAGAGCAAAGTACAGGGAGCAAACATGCAAATATATTAAAAAAGTCTTTTAATGAAGCACACACATTAATATAATACCAAAGAGAAAGATTAACCAATCAATATTGGTCACAAGTCTCAAAGGTCTTAACTAAATTTCGAATAAATTTAGTTGCAATAAAAGCAAAGTATAATTTGGATTTATCGATTCTAACTATACGGAATACAGCTTTAACAATCGTAACAGCTGAACAGCCTGAAGTTAAGGAAAAAGAAGAAAGTGAATCTGACACAGACACCTATTACGATGGAAGACACTACAGCAGCCTCAAGGGCTTACATAAAGGAATTCTACAGGCAATACCAAAAATCGATGGAAAGAAAATCCATCTTCAAAGATTTATTACTGCAATAAAATTGATTAACCTTACCAAAGGTCCATATGAAGAAATTGCAATCGAAGTAATGAAACAAAATAATTGGTTCAACTCTTTATAAAATACTAGATGTAACCACAATAGATGCGATTTTATCTAAATTGCCGACTACGATTGTCGGTGAAACAACCGATGAAGTAAAGGCAAAAATGGCTAATGTCTACCAAACAAACACACAACTCGCAAAAGAAATTAAGAAAACAATTGGAATCTTCGTATATCGATGAAGGACTAAAGGCAGAACAAAGAAGCCATTTCAGTCATGATCAAAAATTGTGAGCATAGCAGGCTAAAAACAATACCTGAAGCAAGCAATTTTAAAACGATGAATTAAGCCATCTTAAAATATATCCATTGCAGTACAGATATGACTGGCGGTAAAGTCCATCATGACACAGGTAGAATATTTACATTATTAATAGATACAGGAGCTGACATTTCAGTCCATTAAGAAGATTCAGTTGATTTCAATGAAATAGAGCATAGTAACTTAACACAGATAACAAGAATAGGCAAACGATCAACAAACTCGATCGGCCTAGCATTTCTAGAATTGAGAACTGGAAATTTCATTATACCACATAACTTTCACATAGTACCAAACAATTTTCCGATCCCTGGTGATGGAATAATTTAAGATTTCATTAAAAAATTCAATTGTCAATTAGATTTTTCAACAGAATCCGAATCGTTCACATTAAGACTAAATTAAACATTCAATACATATTCTTATCTTTCTTAGCATTGAAAACAAAAAAATAGTTGTCATAATTCGACAAATTTAAGTAATAAATAAAGATCTTTAAATTTTAATATCCCATCAAGAAATATAAATTGGTATATATGTTGGAAATTCAATAACTCAATCCAAAATCGCAGAACAAAAAGAAATTATAAATATACAAAAGATTCAGTTTAAAACATTTACAAATTACAAAATAGTTTATTCAAGCCATTTTCGAAGAGCAGAATTAGTGCTTGCAAAGTTTAAGAAAAATTTCCACCTCAACATTCAAAAGTAATGACAGAAACAAACTGATGTTTTTGGATTGGAAACAGAACCAATCACGACGAATAACATTTAAAAACAACAACTGAGATTAAAAGATGATGAACCAAGTTAAATAAAAAAATACAGAGCACCTCATTTATAGCAGGACGAAATAGCTAAACAAATTACAAAACTCATTGATGATAAATAAGTCGAATCTTCCGTACCTGAATATAATAGCCCACTATTATTAGTACCAAAGAAATCCTTACCGGATTCACAAGAAAAACGATGGCATTTAGTAATAGACGTCAAATCAATAATAAACTTTAAGCAGAAAATTTCCTCTTCCAAAACAATGATATTCATTACCAATTGGGCAGAGCAAAATATTTCTCATGCCTAGATTTAATATCTGGCTTTCATCAAACAGAACTTGAAGAAAATTCAAGGGATTGTGAGAGCGGCCACCAAGAGTGTGCAGGCCACCTTAGAGTGTGCAGCGGAGCGCTAGGGCTCCGAACAGTGCGGCAGGGCCTTAGCTTAGGGAACCTAGTTGGGTAGCGCTTAATAAATAAGAAACAGGGTGTATGAATAAAAATGAAGTTAGTAAAGAAAGACGGCTGGTTCTTTTTATTTCTTATTAGGTTTATTCTAGAACATCGGCATTATACAATGTTCAACATAACCCTCTTACCCAACCTTAATTGCAGTGAATGTGGTGTGAAGTTATTGCCCGGTATTGTAGGCGGTACGAGGCTATTGCCCGATATAATAGGCAGTACGAGGATGACAAAAAAAAAGTTCCCCTGGCAGTGTTCGAGCTTGCAACTTACCGCGTTACTTGCTACCGCCTCTACTCAACAGCCACGCTAGCCAAAAAAAATTTTTTTTCCTCCGCATGGATTCAACTTGCAACCGACCGCACTACTTGCCACCGCCTCTACTCAGCAGCCACACCAATAATTGAGTCTTATTTAGAAAAAAACGAATAAAACAAGCAGCACAGAAAACAATACAATCGCAATTGCAATGCTGTTAATAGAGTTCGAAGCAGACGCGCATGAATGTATGTGTACATGTATACAGAAATTCTCGGAATTTGCGCTGGCTTCCAGCCAAAGCACCTTTTCTTTAATAACTTTATGCTTCATGTCATATTTGGTGACTCTAGCTCTCATAATTTACCAAAATTGCTCAAAAATCATGATTTAATATCGATTTTTATTGAAAAGGTCCTACAGCTAAAATTTCAAGTTTCTTGCTCTAATAGGTTCTGAGATCCTTGCGTTCATACATACGGACAAACGGACGGACGTACGGACGGACTGACAGACAGACGGACATGGCTAGATCGACTCGGTTATTGATTCTGATCAGGAATATCTATACTTTATGGGGTCGGAGATGCTTCCTTCTGCCTATTACAACCGACAGAACAACATTTGCACAAAAAAATTATATCCTTTTTACCCATTTTCAGTGGGTTCAGGGTATAAAAAAAACCAAGATAAAGAAATAATATAATAAATAAATGAAAAGTAGAATATATACATGCGTATATATAAGGTCGGAAATAAATAAACATACGGAAAAAACAAAGATAAAAGTGAGATAAGCAAACCTACGAAACGAGAACCGCCCACCCACCAACACAAAACCGAGTTAGAATCCACAAAAGAGAGAAGTCGAAGCTGGTACATAGAGTGAGTAATAAGATGAAAAGAATGGAGTCAGGTGTGTGCGAAAATCCGGGGGTATGCGTGCGCTGGATCCACCAGCCCATGAATTCGGGCGAGAATAGGCGGGGCGCGTGGAGGAGTTGCGTAAGCGGCTATCTACTTTCGTGCAGGATAGCGGCCATACATCCGAAATTTGGGCTTGGCTTGCCGAGTTGGAGTCTCAAAACGTTAGAGCCGCCATCCGGGGGCGTCCTATTCGACGTGGGTGGACGGCCGCGTCAGAAATCGGAGCCCGACCTAAGGAGCTCACAATTGTACGAGCGTCCACAGATGCCCACCCCTAGCTTAGCCGTCACGGGTTTAGGGGAGGCCCATGATTTTAGGCTATTTCGATTAGTTCTTGTTTTTTTACGATGATTTATCGAGCTTTCCTTCGATGTTGTGAAAAATGTGAATGTGTTCATTAACATAAACAGCTGATATTGCAACGAAGGCAAGCGGTAACTTTAAATTATAATTTCAAATTTTATTAATCCCACAGTTTTTAACATTTAAAGTTGGCCAAATTCCCTACTTCGGGGCCGTATTTTTTGACTTTTGGAAGGAAATCTTTGCGGCGCTTATGTAAATTAAAGCAACTCGATCAGTTCTTTATTTAAAGAAGCGGTACTTTTGCCACTGACATATTACCGAAAACCAGTGGAACACCAATATGTAAAACATGAAAAGGTGACATTTTTTAAGCCCAGTGGAGAAAGGCTATTAGTCAAAAAGAAGACTGGCGAGTGTCGCATGTGCATCGACTACCGGAAACTCAGTGCGCCTTCCATTCCGGATGTTTATCCTGTTCCCCGGATAATTTACATCCTTGAGTGGTTGCGTCACGCCCGGTTCATTGTTACCTTAGATCTGAAGCCCAGGTTTTACAAGATACCGATGTCAGCCGATAGTAGGGAATGCAGGGCATTCACACTCCCAGGAAGAGGTCTTTTCCAATGGCGGGTGATGCCATTTGGCTTACATTCAGCGTGTGCGACATTTCAGCGAGCCCTGGACGCGATAATAGGGAGGTGGAGCCTCATGCGTTCGCCTACCTAGACGATGTCGTGGTAATAGGGACAACGAAAGAGCAGCATGTAGAGAATTTGAGGGAGGTATTACGCCGGTAAAGGGCGGCCAATCAGAGCTGAATAGATAGAAATGCAGCTTCTTCCGGGAGAGGTTGGTCTACCTGGGGCTTGTTATTTGTGGGGAATGGATACGTACCGATTCGGAGAAGGTGCAGGCGATACGTAACCTTAGGGTCCCGACTAATTGAAGGGCCCCACTTAAAGAAGGTTCGGAAATGAGATTGGGATGAAAAACAGGAGGAGGCATTGCGTCAATTGAAGGATAGCTTGACGACTGCCCCTTTGTTGGCTTGTCCGGATTTTTCCGTCAAATTCGTCTTGCAGACCGACGCGAGTGAGTAAAGCCTCGGCGCAGTGCTGACGCAGACGTTAGAAGGACAGGGTAATAGCCTACGCGTGCCGGAAGTTGCTGGAAGCTGAGGTGAACTATTCCGGCACCGAAAACGAGTGCCTGGCAATCGAATGGTCGATCCGGAAGTTGCACTGCTACCTAGAGGGGTACCAGTGCGACGTGATAACGGACTATCTGGCACTCTAGTGGCTCAACTCGATCGAGAGCCCTTCAGCAAGGACCGCACGATAGGCACTGGAACTGCAACAGTTCCAGTTTGACTTTCACTACCGTCGAGGAAAGCTCAACGTCGTGGCCGATGCACTATCAAGGCATCCTCAAGAAACTTGTCAGCAAGCAGTGGTGGCCCAGGCCCCTACAAATGGGTCGCGAGTATGCGTGCTAGAATCGCCAAAGATTCAGCCAAGTTCCCAGTCTACATACAAGAAAATGGGCAGTTATATAGGCATTTGAGGAAACGGACGGACGATGAGAACTACATACCTTGCAACTTATGTGTGGCTAGTGGTATTGACGGAGGGTATTGCAAGAATGCCATGATGCTCCCACGGCCGGGCATCAAGGCGTGAGAAAAACGGGGTCAAGGATAGTCCAGAGATACTACTGGCCGAGTATGTTCCGCGACGCCGCCAAGTACGTGAAGTGCTGCGAAATTTGCCAGAAGCTCAAGAGCGAGCAACTGAAACCAGCTAGTCGCATGCTGACGGGACAGGTAGCGGAGCCGATGGCAGTGCTCTGTGCGGATTTCGTCGGACCCCTACCATGGTCGAGACATGGCAACACGATATTACTGGTGTTCCATGATGCCTTCTCGAAATGGGTTTAACTGGTCCCACTGAGGAGGGCTACGGCGGCCCAAAGAGTCATACCTTCAAGTCGTTTCTGGAGTCCCTAGGTGTACAGGTCCAGTGCACCGCCCCGTACTGTCCGCAAGAGAATCCCAGCGAGAGGACGAGCAGGACCGTAAAGACCATGATAGCGCATTTTATCGAAAGCCCTCAGAGTTCATGGGACGAGCTCTTGCCGGAGATATCGCTTACGGTCAACACAAGTGTGGCGGACACGACAGGATTCCGTCCCGCTTTCCTGATGCAGGGTAGGGAACCACGGTTGCCCGCCGCTCTGTACGATCAGGTGACTCCGGGGCCTGATACTAGTGCGTTCGACCCTAGGACAAAGTCGGATAGATTGAAGGAAGTCTTTTATAACGCCCACAGCAATTTCCAGCGTGCATCAAAGGACCAGGGCAGACACTATAACCTGCGGAGACGAGAGTGGCGGCTGTCGTTGGACTCGATGGTCCTGTTACGGCAGCACCAACTGTCTAAGGGCTTCGCTGCGAAATTGGCACCCAAATTCGATGGCCCCTATGAGGTACCAAGTTCGTGGCGCCATTGTGAGCCTAGAGATGACCGAAGATAGAGAGGGACCAGACCCGATGAACGTGGATGAGGAGCACGCGAAGAAGAATTAGCTTAAAAGCCGTAGAATAAGTTAGGAATAGTTAGAGCAGGCCTTATAGAATGTAAGCCGCACTGTGAGGATAGGATACTTACAACTAAGTAATGGAAAAGTTAACGAGTAAGTATAATTTACGGATGCACCCAGAAATCGTCGCCATAAACTCCGCGGAAGCGACGATATCGTTGTCGAAGTAAGGGGGGGGGGGTGTGATGCGGCCACCCCACAGCTCATAATTATAGTCATAGGATATAAGTATTACATAGTATATAAGCATTGTATTAGTAATAAGAACAGTTAAGGCAAGGTGCGCAGCTTCAATTCGGCGGCGAAGAGCGAAAACTCCGAGGTGAAGTTGCGAAAGCTTACGGCGAAGTTGAGCAACCGAGGCAAGCGCACGGCTCGCTAGCGAGCGAGCCGGCACTTTGTGATTGAGCGTCAGGGTGAGTATACGCATATCAAGAAAGAGATAGAAAAATGAGACTTAGAGTGAGCAGCGGAACGCTAGGGCTCCCGACAGTGCGGCAGGGCCTTAGCTTAGGGAACCGAGATCAGCATTAGCCGATGTTCAACATAACCCTCTTTCCCAACCTAAATTGAAGTGATTGTGTTGCGAGGCTATTGCCCGGTAGTGTATGTGGTACGAGGCTATTGCCCGGTAGTGTAGGCGGTACGAGGCTATTGCCCGATAGTGTAGGCGTTGCGAGGCTATCGCCCGGTAGTGGATTTGGTGCGAGGCTATTACCCGGTAGTAGGTGGTTTGAGGTTGCTGTCTGGTAGTGTGTGTGGTTCAAAGCACTTCCTCTCTGCACTGATAAAGGAATATTACCTGATGACACAAAATATGATGCTATTAGAGAATATCCAGTCCCTACGGACGCAGAATAGCGCTAGAAGATTCGTTGCATTTGCAATTATTATAGAAGTTTCATAAAAAATTTTGCCGAATATTCGCGTCACATAACAAGATTATGTAAAAAAGATGTTAAATTCGAACGGACAGTTGATTGCCAGCATGCTTTCGACCATCTTAAAAAGGCATTAATGAATCCAACCATACTGCAATATCCAGATTTTAGCAAAGAATTTTGTATAATCACAGATGTAAAGTAGTAAAGAAGCATGTGGAGCAGTATTAACACAATCATATAGTGAGATTCAGTTACCAGTAGCTTACGATTTTCTTAGGTTTACAAAAGGCGAAAGCAATAAATCCGCAACAGAACAAGAGTTAGCAGCCATTAATTGGGAAATAAACCACTTCAGACCATACATATGTGGAAGACATTTAAAAGTAAAAACAGTCCACAGACCCTTAACATACCTTTTTTCAATGAAAAACTAAACCTCAAAGTTAACAAGAATGAGACTAGATTAAGAAGAATATCAGCTTACTGTAGAATATCTCAAGAGGAAAGACAATCACGTTGCGGACGCATTATGCCGCATAAGTATAGACAGCTTAAAAGAAATAAATAGAAACGTATTGATGGTCCAAACAAGGTTATCTAAATGACAGGAAAACATCTGCGCAGACGATAAAAAATAAAATCAAAATGAATAGAAACATCCCAATGTCTATGAAGTCGTTAGTAATAATGACGTGAAAAAATTTGTGATATTAAAATTCCATGACTCCAATTGTTTATTTAAAA
>JAWNOR010000179.1:0-56919 GCA_035045885.1 Drosophila borealis | reverse complement strand
CTGCTTGTAGCTCAATTGGGGCGAGGCCTTTGGATTTTATGATCCGTTGACCTTTACCTTAAATGTCTATAGTGTTATTCAACTGGATGTCGTTGAAGACATCAGAATCTTCTTTTAAAATTGAGCTATCTGCACCTGTATCTATTAAAATTACCAGTTTCTTTCCTGATTCTACATTATAAAAAGAGACAAAAATATTGAGATTGAAGTTTATCGAATGAACTCATATTTTATTCTGTGTATCTAAAGGGGGTTGTTGGTTTCCCTAATTATTTTGGGCTACCCTAACATTGTTTCTGTTGTTATTGTTATTACGATTATAACCTCTAGATCCTCCACGGCCTCTGTTATGAATATTACCACCGCGGTAGTAGCCACGGCCGTATGAGTTGTTATCATATGAGCCGGTTGCCCTTCCTCTGTAGATACCTCGACCGCGGTTTCCGCCGCGCTGAGAGTAATTCTGGCAGAATAAGATACTGTTGGACTGCCCAGTTGCTTCTGTGCAACTGTTTACAAACTTTGAGATGCATGATAAGTTTTACCTTATCTATAGAGCAGTTCTTGGTCATTGCCTTTACAGATTGGGTTGTGCTATATTAATTGGCCAATTCTGGTGTTAGGCCATCGTTTATAAAGGCTCCTTCTAAGGCATTTGTTAACTGCTCAACCTCTTGAGTGTACTGGTTGGCAGTTTTGCTTTTCTGTTGCAAGTTAAGTAGTTTGGCTGACAATACTTCGACTGATTCGCCTTTTACTGTGCTTGAGAATTTTGTAATTATTTGAGCGAAAGTTTGCTCATTGCTTATCAAGTTTCTCGCATGGCCTTTTAGTTTTGTCTTAATGAGAATGATAGCTGTTGTTTCATGCGAGCCTCTTAGAGAAGCAAGTAGATTCAAAGCGTCTATGAAATTTGTGAATTTTCTGCCTTTCCATGAGGTATGAGTGATGAGGCTAATTTTAAAAATTCAATTACTGTTTGAGCCATGTTTATTTTGTTTATATCTTCCAGTTTTTCGACTGTCGTTGATTCTGCCAACAGTGACTTATCAAATGTTACCGGTGTATTTAACACTGATGGTAGATAAAGCTTGAGATCATACTTTTTATTTAAGTTTACCAGATTATCCCTTAGACGCTGTAAAACGTCTGAAGTTTGGACTCTGTGGAAACTTGTCAGTTTATTTTGCCACTCGGTAACTAGACTCCTGATTTCATTGTACTCATATACAAGGATCTCAGTGTGTTTAATAATGGTGGGTCTCAAAACTGGTGCGCTTTTCTTAAGGCACTTGTATGATTTATCAAAATTTTCTCTATGCCGCTTTATTTTTTCTACTATTTGGGGCCAGTCCATGTGAACTTCCCCTACTTAAATATTTGTATTTAAGCAGCGGCTTAGACCTTGTCTAAGTCGTTGGCTCGACTCATGTAACGCTTCCTCAGTGATTTTTTATGCAGAAGATAAATCTTCAGAAGGATTTTTGCTGAGGCTATTACAATGAGTATTGTTAGCAGTATGTTTGTTAACTGCACATGGGGGGGAGTGGTGTCTACAACTTCAACCACGTTAACTACATTGGCAGTGTTATCATCTGCCTTTGATTGGTTTCCCCCATATTCCTATATAATGACTCTTGCTATTTTTTTTTTTTATACTACCTATGCAGACGTACTAATACGATTGTTGTCTGCCCAAGAATCGGATGCTCGTCAATAATTGTTTTTATTTTGACGTAGGGTAAGGTCGACAAGATTATTCCACACTCTATGTTACTGTGCCGTATTTTTCTTTATATTCGGATTCGAACTCATATACTGATATGAATTCTCTATGCCTTTGCAAAATTTGTATGGCTCGCATACGAAAGTCTGTATAGTCGTTGTATACTTTGTTAATTTTGTCTTCAATCATGACTAATTTATGTACATAATTGATTAAACACCTAATGAAGCAAACGGAGCATTTATATCTGTCATAGTTTTATTATTTTTTTTGTATTAAAAAAAATAGTTTTTTTCAATTTTTGGAGTGCCCATACCAATACGAAATATATCTATCTAATTTTATCTAATTATTTTTACTTCCATAAATGTTCTTAAATTTTTTCAACGTTTAATTTATTATCTTTTGTCTGACTGTCGTCAGAACCAGACCAACCCATTTTGAAACTTTGTTAAAAATGTAAGTTGATTTAAAATGTACCTATTGTAATCTACATGCAATTATACATTCGTTCTGTTAATGGAAAAGTCGGTTAGGTGTACATACGATTGGCTTACAAGTTTTTCGTTATACAATTCTATGCCAATCATATGGTATTAGTATATAGCCTAGCAGAGGTTCGTAGTTTCCAAGTTGCACTTTGAGAGTGGTTCAACTTGTTTGTAAGAATTTAAACTAAAGGCAAAGTGGAGCATTCGCATTTTTGCAGCCCTTTTTGCGTTACTTTGCACCAGTGCGAAGTTGTTTATTTAACTCGCCTATGCGCTCTTGGCAGGATTGTAGGTCTTCCTCGTTGATGTAAGCTTTCTGTAAATCAAGTTCCAGTCGTCTTCTTCGGAGTAGTTTTCTTATCCGTCCACCCTACTTCCTCCTTTTTTGGTTGGTTTCTTCAGTTGTCTTGCCCTGTACTCAGCTAATGTTTGAGTGGGCGGGGTCCATCGTTTGGATACACCTCTAAACCTCAGCTAGGCTCGGTGCATCCCTTTGCTCGACAGGAGCAGTATCCTCTAGGAATCCACTTTGTTGGCTTAAATATAAACTTGATTTAAATTTGTTATATTCCTTTTTTTTTCTCTCTGCTGCAGTAGTCCGGGGCCTATGGGCTCAGGCGGTGCCGGTGCTGGTCATCGCACAGGTCAATTCCAATATTTGCTACTCGCAACTATTGCTTATGGAAAAGTTTTATTTATTATTCCTTTTTCAGGGCAATGCGCTGTGTTCGCGCTGCAGCACTGCGGGATGAGATGTTTTGGGTGACTTATAGATGGTCTGCTTCTTCTCCTTGGCGGGCAATGGGCGGCGCACAACGAAGCGACGTTTGTTTAATGTGATGGATGCAGACGCATGCTAGACATTCTGATCATTTATTGCCTGCCATAATAACCTTTAACCCGAAATGTTTACAATGTCGAAAAATACATTAAAATATCACTTGCATTTTTTCCATATCAAAGTGCAAACGCGCGACAAGTGCGGTTCACCAGTTCGTTGCCTGTTCACACATTTGTGTCTTACGCGGCCGCAAGCCCGCCGCAGGCATGCCGAAAAAAACAAAGACCGTGCCCGTCGCCCAAATTTACGCACCCATTGATGAAAATATCTCTGTCTCACGACAAACCCTTGATCGGCTCATTCGCACACATTTGTGTGTGTGTGTGTGTGTCTCTATGTGTAGAGCTCGAAATTCAGAAATGCCAAAAACTTCAAATTTGGTCAAATTTGCATCGGGCAGGCAGGCAGGCAGGCAACCAACACGCACACAAACGCATAAATGCTTCCATCCAGTGTGTAAGTGCGTGTGCTTGGCAAGCCAAAAAAGTTATTAAGGACACATGCCAACGTTCAGGTACCCTTACCCTTACAACAATCATGGAATATAGGAGTTTTGAACAGGCCAAACCCTTTAATAATGTCACCCAACTGCTTACTCGAAAGAGTGTGCGTGTGCACAAGTAGCAAGTCGAAAAAATTGAACATTTTCAATTTTTGGTCTTTTCTTAAATTATTCGACAGGCCGACGAGGAATTACCCTTGCAGAAATATGACTTAGTTTTTTTTTGAATTTTAAGCAAATTTGGTCCCCACAGTAAACAAAAAAAAATAGAATATATTATATAAATATATCATTTAGATCATTTAAGTTTTCAATAAATATAAATATATCAGATTCTTCTCATTATGCCTGACTGGACGAAGAAATACATGATAGAGCATTTGAATGTGTGTGCCACAGGCACAAAGGGCTCACAATTGAAGAAAAAATCTCTGACTCGCGACAAACGCCGCGATCTACTTGTGCGCACATCCACACAACACAAACATATGTATGTTTGTAGATCTCGGGGTTTTTGAGAAGCTATGCAGGGAGAAGGAGATGCACACAAGTGCACAAAGCAATAAGTGTGAGCGGGTTACACTCTGCACACGCATACACACAAATGTATGTATTTGGGATGAAAAGATTTAATACTAACATACATATATTATGAAAAGGCATCAGCCTTAGCGACGTTGTGCGCTGAGCGAGATGCGGCTTCATACTGAACGTTCGGCTTTCGAGGCCGGCGTTCGGCTGCCACTCTCAGCAGTCTTACTTTGTCTGGGCACACTAAAACGGTCGCGGACACCCATGCGGCTCAGTCGTTGACGATTTATCGGTATCCGGTTAATCCGCTGTTTGACATGTCTATGCATTGTATAGTTAGTGGTACTACTTAGCTAAGACCGCGCGAACTACGCTGGCAGTGACACAGTACAGTTTTTATTTTGTCTACTTTGTTGCCTGGTAGTGACTTTCAGGACTTTGTTTTGAATATTCTTTAGTTCGGATATTGTTATAGGGCGTTATATAGGGCGTCTGCCACAAAAGTTGTCTTTTCCCTTTAAGTACTCAACCGTAAAATCATATTTTTCTAATTCAAGTCTCATGGGTGTTAAATTTAAGCTGGGGTTTGTCATTGAAAAAATGTAAGTTTGTGATCCTTTTTCTAAATCCATATATTTTAAAATTGTTATTCCCAATGAATAGCAGCTAACTCTTGTTCTGTTGTGCTTTCATTACTTTCACCCTTTGTGAATGAACGTGATGCATATGCTATTGGGAATTGAATTCCATTATGAGGTTGAGTAAAAACTGCTCCACAAGTTGGTTCACTAGCATCAGTTATTATGCAATATTTTTTTCGAAAATCTGGGTATTGTAATAACGTAGGGTGCATTAGCTTTTCTTTAAGATATTGGAATGCGTTTTGGTATTCGTCTGTCCAATTGAAATGTAGATTCTTTTTACATAAATAAGTTATGTGCCGTAAATAGGTGGCGAAGTTTTTAATAAAACGACAGTAGTAATTGTGCGTTATATGGGACTGGATAATTCTTGATGACGTCATATTTTTTATCATCCGGCCAGACTCCTTTATCAGTGCATTTTTGACCTAGAAAAGTCACTTCATGCATTAAAAATAAACATTTTTTTGAAAGCAATTTTGAAAGGAATGCATGAGAAGGTTCAAGTCCAGAGGATGCTATGGTCATCATCCTTTGAAATGAGTTTGGCGCTATTTTTAAGCCAAATGGCAATCGCGTGAAGCGATATGAACCATTGCATGTCGAAAAGGAATTTATGTTTCCTGAACTTTCCTCCAGTTTAATCTGATGGAAACCTAACATTAAGTCAAGGCATGAGAAGTATTTGGCTCGACCCAATTGATCTAGGATGTCGTCAATTCTAGGGAGCGGAAATTTATCGGACAAAAGCTTTTTATTTATTTGAGGATAGGCAATTACTAATCGCCATTTCTTTTCATCTGATCCCGAAAGGGATTTCTTTGGAAATAGCAAAAGTGGGCTATTGTATTCGGATACAGATGGTTCGACTATATTGTCGGTGATCAATTTCCCAACTTGTTTTTGTATTTCGTCTACTTGGCTATGAGGACTTCGGTAATTTTTTATATTTGTTCGGTTTCTAGTCCGAACACATCAATGAATTTGGTGCATAATTCTACTAATTGTTTTTTTGAATTGGGGCGGAAAGTTTTTCTTTAGTTGAGCTAAAACGATTTCGTTTCTATTTTTCTTGAGTATTTTGAACTAAATCATAGTTCGAAAGTGGTTCAGATTCTAATTTATTAACGCTGACCAACTGGTCAGTATTAGTTGTCTTTAATAAACGGACAAGTGTATATTCGGATGTTGCTATTGTGTTTGAAATGTAAACACCATTTTTTATTTCTTGATTTGGTATTAATATACAGGCTTCTTTTGTGTTTGTTTCAATTTTCCCTATGACTTGGGATCTTGCTGGTAAAAATAATGAATTGTAAATTAGAAAATTTAAGTTTAAGGGTCTAAGTATAAACCAATCTTCAGTTGGTTTGAAGACTAACTGGCAATTGAATCGTTTTACAAAGTCAATGCCTTCATTCCATCACATGTTATTGAGAAATTTGAATCTACTATATGAAAACCGTGTGGAAATTTATAGTTGTCTGTTTGAAGCTCTATCGATGCTAGAGCTTAGGACTTTATTGCTCCCTGGCCCATGCCTTGGTTGTCTTGATAGAGATCGGAATTTGCTTTAAGAAGTGAAATATCAGCACCTGTGTCTAAAAGGAATGTTAATTTTCTTTTGGTTAGTGCATTCTGAAATGACACATAAATATTGACATTAAAATTTATTGAATGAACCTTTATACTTAGGTCTCGTTAAAGGGGGTCTGAAAGTTTCCCGAAGTCTGTTGTGTAACTCGGACATTATTTTTGTGTCCTCTGTTTGATCTACCACGGCCTCTACAGTTTCCTCTATTTTGGCCTTGTTCCCTTTTACAATTTGTGTTATAACTTTGATTATTATAACCTCTACAGATCCAGCTTTGGATAATTGATTAGTTATGGCAAGAATTGTCTGCTCATTACTTATCAAAGTTCTAGCGTGGCCTTTAAGTTACAGACGTTAGTTCATGAGTGCTTTTTAAGGAATCTATTATATTCAATGCATCCAAGAAACTTTATAGGTTTTCGGCCTTTCCATCGAACTCTGGTAAGAGTGATGAGGTTAATTTTAAAAACTCTACACTGTCTGAGCCATGTTTATCCATTTTATGTCTTCTATTTATGCAATCGGACCATTATTATTGTTGCTGGTCCCAAAATTGGTTGTTCTTCAGTAATTATTTTGACTGAGACATATGGCAACGTACTAAGGACTATTCCCTTTTCTATTTTCTGGCAATGTCTTAACGGGCTTGTGTTAGTGCTGTACGTTTCTTTATATTCGTGTTCGAATTCATCGACTGTAATAAATTCGCTATGTAATCGCAGTACGTTTAGTGCGCGAATACGAAAATCTGGCTTATCCTAATAAGTGTTTCTATATCGGTCGTTGTTATATATTATTTGTATTTATGCTATGCTTTTGCAAAATTTGTATGGCTTCCATACGAAATTTTGGATATTTGTTGAATATTGTACAAAAAAGTTTTCAAAAACTTGCCTGCGTTGCTTTGCGTTGTTAATTTTTTCTTGTTGCTTACAAAATGCTTTCCAATACGATTTTTTTAAGGTTGCGTTTAAGAATTTTTTTTTTTATTATTTTTATCGTATGAACCAAAAATTTATAATAATGTCGTATATATGATCGAAATTACTCATGAATAATAGTTTGATGTGCATATATGTAAAACATTTATATTTTTATTCTAAAAAAAAACAAAAATTTTCCGAAAAGCTTGTTTTTGTTTTTGAATTACGATGTTTAATTTTTGTTGTTATTTTATTATAATAATTTTTTTTGTATAAAATCTATTTTGGCAGGAGGCCTTTGTATTATTTTTTCTTTTTATGTCATACTTCGATCAACGCAGTGATTTCCTCTCTAATATTTAGTGCAACTGATTAGGTGTTATAAATATATATCTTAAATTTTAAGTTTAATTTTTATATTGTTGATTGATGCTCTGCTTCTTCTTTGTCTTATTTGGCTGCCTGGGAGAGGTCAGCGTTGCCGGTGCAGCTCATCGCACAGGCTGGGGTGAAAAGTGGTCCCGCGCAGTCTTCTGGGCACTTCTTGGATGGTTTGGGCAGCTGTTTTTTCTCTGGCGGTAGAAGTTTGGTATGATTATTAATGATTTTAATATTTTGAGCAGAAGGTGTTTTGTGTGTTTTTAGTCGCTTTGCTACTTCTACAAGGAAATCTAGCTCTCTTGCTAGTCTATTTGCATTTTCCCAAGTCCGGGGCTTATTGCTATTATATAACAGCTTGCATATCTCAGCTTTGCGTTTTCTTATACGCAGCTGTATGCCACCTCGATTTCTTGGTTTTTTCTTTGCAATGTGATCTTGATCAACGGTCGGGGCACTGGCTGTTAATCTTCTTGCCCTATACTCATCTAATGTGATGCGTATGGACATTTGCGTAACACTTTTTTAAAACACCTTACTCACTCATTTATATTTAATATTTTATTATTATTTTATTTTTTATTTATTATTTTATTTTCCACCGCCGTAGTTAATTTCTCTCGACGTAGTCGCTGTTGTATTCATGTTGTATTGTTTTCCCTCGATGAGAAGAGGTGTTCTTTTTTTCTTTTTGTTGTTGTTTGTTGTTTGTTGTTGTCGAGCTGATGACTGCCTTTGGTTGGAGTTGCCCGATAATCGGTATATAGTTAGTCACCGGGCGGATAATACGTATAATTCAACACGACAGCCACGTCACGGTCGCCTTGTGATATATGTAATATATGTAAGATGTATTAATATACAACAGTTTTCAAAAAAAATTCAGCAGCACGTCAGTGCTGGTTGGCTTGGATGTCTTTTTTGATTTCAGCAACGTTCTTAGCCTATGGATAACATATATAAGCTTATGATGCTATTAGTTAACAGGTACAAAAAGAGAGGGAGAGCTTGCATATGCCTGTGTTAGTGAGCATATATATGCTGCTCATGAAATGCGCTCAGACGGAGCTTGGGATATGCAGCGTAAACATAAACGGTCAGCTAGTGAGGCCAGTGAACCGCACTGCGTAATATGAGACAGAGCCAATACATAAAGTGGCTCTGGGCTTGTTTACTGTATAATTGTTATTGTATGCAACAAAGTGCCGCATACTTTATATTTAAATACAGGGTGTTCTGTTAAGGCATATATACACTACACAATGAATGAAGCCGTCAGTAAGTACATACATTGTAGTACTGAGATGACGGGTAATGCAAGCTCCATTTTGTACTCCCAGAGAGGTCAAGCCCAACGTGGTAATTATAATAGAGGTAATTACCGCGGTAAAGGCAATGGTCGTGGTAATAATTATAGAAACAATTATTACCGAAATAATGGCTAAAATAGCAATAATAATTATGGAAGAGGACGTGGAAATTATAGAGGCTTTCCTCTCAAACCGTCAAAACGGAGACAACAACTACAATAACCATCAAAACACCTCAACCAATTACAGACAAAATGGTAATGTACGACAAGCCCAAAGAACGTCGGAAAACCAACAGGCCCCCTTAAGCACTCAAAATCAATAAAAACAAGAGTTCACACCATTAATCTTAATTTAAATATATTTATCAGCTTACAAAATGAATAAATGGTAGAAAATTAACATATTAAATAGATACAGGAGCTGACCTCTAAGTCATAAAAGAAAATTTGGATCAATTTTTAGATATTGATTAGATAATATAACCCAAATTACAGGAATTGTTTTAGCATATCTCGAAATGCGAACTCCTAACTTTATTATACCACATTGTGGCGCGGGGTTACAATAAGAATTATAATATATAATATAATCATAAAATCAATTAATATTAAGTAAAGTTGATCATATTGAAGTCTAAAATAGCTTAAAACCAATCATTTAAGAGAATAAGGGAAGAGGATTTAAGTTAAGAGAGACCGATTACGAATTAAATATAATCGTAAAAATGTAAAAGGGAGGAGCGGAGGAGCGAATAGGCTTAAGTAGATAGTTTTCAACGCACGGCGAAAAGGGCGAAAAGGGTCTTAAGACGGCGAAGCAGCTTCACTTTGTTTGGGGATAGATAGTCAAGAATTGACGGTGCAGTAGGGACAGTGTTCTAGATTGAATAAAAGAGTGTTATTACAATTGAAGTGATTTGTGCTCTCTCCATTTGATGTTTTGGGAGTCGAGTAAGAGTCGCTTAGGTCAGCAACTCTTCACTTAGCAGCAGCACGACCCCAGCAGCACCCATCACGCTGATCAACCCTAACCCTAGCTGCGGCGGAGAAATCACAGCGGTTACCTTCCCCTTTCCTAAAACTAACCATTCTGTGGCGGAGTGATCCCTACAACTCCCTCCCCCCTTACGGCTTCACTTCTCGGCGAACTACAAATTTCTTGTAGAGTGGACTCGGTACGACTGAGTTTTACGACCCCGTCGTAGAACACAACTTTTCAAGTGGTGCCCGTGCAGGGACCCTAGGTGTGAAGGGGCGTGGCATTAACGTGGCCTAAAAGCCAATGAAAGTGCCATCAGAGTGAGCTTAGGGCCAAAAAGGCAGAGTTAACTGAGAAGTTAGCTGACCGTGGCATAGGAAAAGGGAACATCGAAAGTACCACTGGGGTGTCAGCAGCAAGCGCACATGTGCAGACAAACAAGTGGGGACAATAGGAAAATAGCAAAGAAGAGACTCGAAAACTAACGGACAGTCATAAAAATTCCCGCTGAGCGAGCGTATTTGTTTCGAGCGCGCTAGCGTGTGCGTTCGCACAGTAACATACGCTCAGACGCACAAGCGTGTGCCGAGAGTCGGCAGAGCGCGCGTCAACGGCACAGCTGCCTACGCCTACCGTGGGGCAAACCGATCGGTACGCGACGAAATTGTGTGGCCAACAAAAGTAAGCAACATTGAGACAATTACGTTTAAAGTTTTTTTTTAAATTTTTTTTTGTGATTACTCGTTTAAACAAAAAGAGAAAGACCCAGAAGTGTAAGTGAATAAAAGCAATAACTAACTAATAACTTAGTGAGAGTGGCTAACGAGCGTGAACATAGTACCACGGACAAGAGTGGACGGGTGCTGCGAAAAGATACCGTAGTGTGAGGCCGGTACGCAGCGTCACTTTTTGGGGTGGTCAGCTCAAGTGACACTTTTTTTATTTTGCGACTAAGTTTTGTGTTGTGGCTCGGTGAAAATAATTAAAATTATAATAACTAAAAGCGAAATAAATAAAAATAAATTAACATTAAAATAACTAAAAACGCAATTATAAGTAAAATAAATAAAATAGAAGTCCAAATAAAATAATTATAAATAAAATCTAAATAAAACAATTGTAAATAAAATCACTAAAAATAAAATAATTAAAATTAAAACCAAAATTAAGTAATTAAAACAAGGCGAGCAGATCAATGGACGGAAATAAAAGCGAAACTCAAGAAGAAGGCAACGAAGCGAGGATATCAAAGAGGAGTAATGAGAAACAAAAAATAAGAGTTACTTACGAAAGGATGACAGAATGCAGGGGTGGGCGTACGGTGGATCCACTTGTGACAAAAGGAGGAGCTGAAGGCGATTACTCGTACTTAAATGTGTAGTGGCGCTTGTCACTTGAATGTCCGCTGTGCCTAAAAGTAGGTCATGCCTTTCTTTCGTCAACCCTTCGTTTTAGTAGCAGATCGAACCTTTTAGTAGTAGAATTCACCCCATCGAATCAATAAGCGTATGATCATAAATTATTGATTTTTGATTAAACTTAAAAAACAAAAAAATAAAAAACAAGCTAGGGAAAAGACCCTGATAAAGCGAACATAAAATGTTATGTTTGTATTCCTTTCCGTCTTATATGGTTGTATTTACACTAGCAGTAGCCCTTTAGCGTTCTAGAATATATTGAAATGCATCAGTGGCTCATATATTCGATCCAATATGAAATGTAAGCCTAAGTGCGTCCGAGTCGAACAGACGTACCAGCTAAGGAGAATAAAAGTATATAGTCGCTGAAAGTGTTTCTAGTCCGTGCTAAAAAAACTATTATTTTTATCTCAACAAAGTTAGAAAAAGAAAAAAATCCCGAGTTACAAGCACCACTATCTAAAATATCTGCTGCGAAAAATACTCTCGGTTAACTACCTACTGTTTCTGCTTTTGGCTGGATTAAGGAATTATGTGGATAGGATCTGCAACCTGCCGCTGAGAAAGAGTATTGGAAATAGTACACTAGCTGCGTCATGGGGAAAAATGACACTGTTTAGTTTACATTCCACCCGTCCAGACCAAGAAGACCCTCCAAATATCCCATCCTCTTCTTTTTCTTCTCTTTTTCATTTTATTTTACAAGTTCGAGCTTTAATGAGTTCACTTCGCAGATTTTTGTTCCTTGTCGCTTTTGGTAAATACTCTTCTGGATTGCACAATAGAGATCCGTCACCCTTGCAGTTATGAAGGCAAGCGGAATGATTAATCCCTAAGAGAACCGTTGATTTTACGAATTGTAGGTAATCTATTAAAAGAAGATATATTATTGAATCGCCAGCATACTGCCTATTGCTAGGTATTGTGCGTTGCTTAATATTCTACATAAAAAGATTCTTCTTTTTCACTATCGCTTAGCTGCGTGCACGAATGAAGCTATTTTAGTTATCTTCGATATTACTCTGATGATCACGCATGTTGCCTTTTGATGTGCGGTTGATCGTTGTGTTAGTGTTGTAGCTAAATGGTGCAATAAGTGTCTAGCAACTTAGCAACCTCCCTCTGTCTCTCCTCAAAAAGAAAAAAGTATAGTGCGATCGTGGCGCCTGGAAATGATTCAAGATTTCCGGATGTGATGTACAATTTTTATGAGGTGTCTCGCAAGCTCAATCAGTGCCAAAGGAATTAATCTGTCACGGAGAAAGAGAGCTTGGCTGAAATACTAAGTATCCAGAAATTTCGACCTTACATTGAAGGGCATATTTTCACCGTGACTGACCTCAGTAGCCGATTAGCCAGATGGACTTTAAAGTTGCAGGGTTATACATTTTCCATCCAGCATCGCAAAGGCAATAAAAGCATTGTTCCAGACTTTCCAGAACCCATACTGTCTTGTCAGGACTAGATATGTATCAAGTAGTAAATCTACAGTCGCCTCATTTTCAAGCTCAGGCTTATCAAGATTTGAAGGCAACCAAGCTCGAATGCCCGATGTCAAAGTTCTTGATGGGTTGGTCCACCGACGAACCGAACATGCAACTATAGACAAAATGGCAGATGATTGTGTTTTGGAAATTGTGGGTTCCACGAATACTAGTTCCAATAACATTAAAAAAGGTATTTTCAAAACACTTGAAAAATTTGGTATCTGTACGAGATGTACGAGAATATGTCAACCAATGTGCGATTTGCAAAAGGCACGAAAAGTCCCAATAAAGTGCTTAGACCAAAGTTGGCGAAAACCGGCGAAAAATAACCGCTTCTTTCAGAAACTATACATCGATTACTTGGGTCCCTACCCAAGGTCCAAGTCCGGACACATCGGTATATTTAAAGTAGTTGACCATTTAACAAAGTTTCCATTTTAAAAAGCAATTAAAAAGTTCAGTGTTGACGCAATTATGCAGTTCATGGAAGAAGACTTAATTCATTGCTTCGAGGTACCAGAGACTATAGTATCCGATGATAGTGTACAGTTCAAGTCACATACGTTTAACAATTTGCTGTTGAAGTATGGTATACATCAGTCATATATGTATGCTCCAGAAGCAAATGCCTCAGAGCTTGTGAATCGGTCGGTGATTTCTGCGATTAAAGCATATATTAGTGGTAGTCAGTCAACCTGGGATGGGAATCTCAGCAAGATATTCTGTTCATTACGATCTAGTTTGCACACCGCCGTCAACAATACCCCTTATCGATTAGCTTTTGGTCAGCATATGATATCAAATGGCTCTACATATAGGCTGTTACGAGCCATGAATTTGTTAGAAGAACGTTCTGTTTGTTTTAACAGGGACGACTCTTTTGATCTTATGAGAAATCGGGCCGTCAAAAGCATGCGACATCAGCATGCACACAATGAAGAAGTGCATAATGTACGATGTCGAGAGGTGAGATTTGCAGTGAATCAGGAAGTATTCCGCCGGAATTTCCAGCAGAGCAGTTTTTCTAAAGGATTTAATGCTAAGTTAGCTCCCACTTTTGTAAAAGCCCGAATCAGGCGTAAGTTAGGAAACACTTATTACGAACTAGAAGACCTTCACGGCAAACTAATAGGAAAATATCACGCAAGGATATAAAACAATAGATAACTTAAGTTCCAAGCGCTGATCCCGCTTGTTGTTAACACAAGCGTGATTTTGGCCGGGGGGATTGTACTGGCGCTTGTCACTTGTCACTTTGTTTTAGTTTTAGTAGTAGATCGAACCTTTTAGTAGTATTATTCACCCCATCGAATCAATAAGCGTATGATCATATATTATTATTGTTTGATTAAACTTAAAACACAAAAACAAAATATAAAAATAATAAAATAAAACAAACTAGGGAAAAGAGCCTAATAAAGCGAACATAAAAGGTTATGTTTGTATTCCTTTCCGTCTTATATGGTTGTATTTACTCTAGCTGCAGCCCTCTAGCGTTCAAGAATATATTAAAATGCATCAGTGGCCTCATATATTCGATCCAATAAGAAATGCAAGCCGAAACAGACGCACCAGCTAAGGAGAATAAAAGTATATAGTCGCTAGAAGTGTTTCTAGTCCGTCCTAAAAAAAACAATATTATATTTATCTCAACAAAGTTAGAAAAAGAAAAAAATCCCGAGTGACAATAAGACTACGGAAAAATATTTAAATACAGTGCCAGTCCTTCCACGGGTAAATATTGTTAATAAAGATCCACATGGTTGAGCCAAATATTGATTGCTTGTCCCCTCATTGGTAATCATGTAGATCTGGGTCTAAACATAGGGTCAATTTGAGTGATTTTGCACCCACCTTACGGGCACCCACATTAACACGTCCAACACCTGCACCCAGGAGTGAGCGCTTAAGCAACTGCTGAGTGTCAACTAAAATTACCATGTGCTAATAAGTCTACGAGTTAAGCAAGTCAACTACAGTAGTAGTATCCACGAATTCAATCGACCACCAAACAAACCCACGCTAGCCACCGAAAATGGTCTCATAACCCAGTTTGAGTGAGCAAGTTTTGTTGTTTGTTTTCCTTTTTCTCTCTTGCCCTCTTCTTCGGTTATAAGTTTGTAGAAAAAAAATATATTGTACAGACAAAAGTCGTCGGCCATAAAATAACCGCAGATTTAATTGTTCATTGTTACAGTTTGAAGGTGCTGATCGATTAGCCTCAGCTTACACATATGTTCTAACAAAAAAATATATACAAGAAAAAAACAACAGTCGAAGTCCGAATAGGCGTACACTAAATACTTCCCATAAGAATTTTGTATAAGTCCATTACATATTATATGATATGAAGAACACATTAAATCAGTTATAAAAGAAAAAGAAAAAAAAATTAAATATATATATAATAACGTAGTTATAAGTTTGAATAAAAAGACTTTATTTCACATGAGTGAATTTGTATTAGTTTTTTTATTATACCTAATATGCATGGGTTAATAGTTAATTTTTTCTTGTCCTTGTTGTATACATTTGCTCATATTTAATTTCTTTTGTTTTTGTTAATTTGTTTTATAATGCTTAATTTTTCGACCCCTGTTAGTCTCCTCAAAGTGATCTTCGTCAATTTGTTCTATTTTCCCAGTGGGTTTGTAAGGGTTATGTAATTTACCGTGAGTTATGGGTGCTTTCCTAAACTTTGTATTTACTTCGAAATCATTTCGGTTTTTATTAAGGTTATTTATTCTGGTCTCTTTTATAACTTGGGTATTATAATTAGATGTACCTGCGTAAATGAAAATGTCAGCTGGAGTTCTGCCAGTAGAGTTATGTTTAGCTTATGATTATAAGAGTATAAAATTACCTCAATTTTCATGAGTCTATTTTGTTGTCAGTATTTATAATGCGTATTTTTTCATTAATTGTCTTATGTAGTCTTTCTATATCCGCTACACCATTTTTACTTGTTGTTATTTGAATTTAAACTTTTTCCTTATTCAACCATTCTTTCAGGGCAAGACTCATAAAGGTACTGTCCCTATCTTTCTTCAGAGTTATAGGTTTTCTCATGTTGGATGATAGGTCCTCTTTTAACTTTCATCCAATCCTTGCCTTGTTAAGTTCAATTACATTTGTAAATTTTGAATATAAATCAATACATGTTAAATAGCTGTGGTTTTTTATTGAATAAATGTCTACTACGTAAGTTTCTCTACAGTTTTCTACTTCTGGTGTAATTTTAAATTTCCAAGTTGTGTTCCTGTGATCAATTTTAGTTAGATTACAAACTTGACATTCGTTAATTATGTTTTGGATTAAATTTTGATAGTCTGGGTAATAGTACGTTACGTTTCTTTAAAAAGTCTAATAGTACGTTACGTTTCTTTAAAAATTCTGACAATCTTTTCAATGCCTGGATGTAAAAGTTTCTTGTGGTCGCTAACTATTATTTCTTTAAATTCTGCATAGCTCCTAATATCTTTTATTGAAATATTTGTTCGTAATATTCGAGTTGGTTTGGGGTTCATTATTTCTTTAAAGGCTTGTTGTATTATTTCAAAATCGGAATCGTATTCAATGTATAATACGCTTGAATTGTTGCATAAATGTTTTATCAATATCCTGTTTAGCTTTTTCAATGTTTAAGTTTAAATGTTCGATTTATATTCTTAATTTTTTAAAATATGGTTAAACTTCTTTTTGCCCGGTATCACTTCTAAGCATTTCTATTTGTCTTCTAAAATATTTTAATGGTTTTTCTGTTAAATGAATTAAATTTTCATTATTTTCGTCATGTGTGCTGTATGTGCTGTAGCTTGTGTGTTAATATCTTGTTTGCCTACGATAATTTTCCTTCTAAGTATTTGATTGAGAAATTATATTCACTTAGTTTAAAACGCCAACGTTGTAATTTCATGTTGGGTTCTTTAATGTTGTTTAGCCAAACGAGTGGCTTATGATCGCTTAAAATGTCAAATGTCTGCCATATGAATATGGGCGGAAATATTTTACTGCCTACACTGTTGCTAAAAGCTCTTTTTCTATTGTACTGTAATTTTGTTCGTGATCGTTTAACGTTCTACTTGAGAAACTAATTGGATTGTTATCTTGTGACAACACAACTCCTATTGCAAAATTACTTGCGTCGGTTGTTACTTGAAACTTTTTATTAAAGTCTGGACATACTAATATTGAGTCGTTCATAATTAATATTTTTAATTTTTCAAAGGCTTTATTGTATTCAACATTTTTAAAATCAATTTTTGCTGCTTTCTTTAGGTAAACAGTCATGGGTTTTGCAATTTTTGCAAAATCTGGAATGAACTTTCGATAATAACCACATAAACCTAGAAATGATTTAATTTTCTTTGATGTTTTTGGCAAAGGAAATTCTTGTATTGCTTTTACTTTATGATTATTAATGATTTTAATATTTTGAGCAGAAGGTGTTTTGTGTGTTTTTAGTCGCTTTGCTACTTCTGCAAGGAAATCTAGCTCTCTTGCTAGTCTATTTGCATTTTCCCAAGTCCGGGGCTTATTGCTATTATATAACAGCTTGCATATCTCAGCTTTGCGTTTTCTTATACGCAGCTGTATGCCACCTCGATTTCTTGGTTTTTTCTTTGCAATGTGATCTTGATCAACGGTCGGGGCACTGGCTGTTAATCTTCTTGCCCTATACTCATCTAATGCGATGCGTATGGACATTTGCGTAACACTTTTTTAAAACACCTTACTCACTCATTTATATTTAATATTTTATTATTATTTTATTTTTTTATTTATCATTTTATTTTCCACCACCGTAGTTTATTTCCCTCGACGTAGTCGCTGTTGCCTTCGTGTTGTATTGTTATCCCTCGGCGAGGATAGGTGTTCTTTTTTTAATTATGTTGTTGTTGCTGTCGTGCTGGTGACTGCCTTTGGTTGGAGTTGCCCGATAACCGGTATATAGTTAGTCACCGGGCGAATAGTGTGTATAATTCAACAGGACAACTATTTCACGGTCGCCATGGGATATATGTAATATATGTAAGGTGTATTCATATACAACAGTTTTAAAAAAAATTACAGCAGCACATCAGTGCTGGTTGGCTTGTATATTAATAATGTCTTTTTTGATTTCAGCAATGTTCTTAGCCTATGGATAACATATATAAGCTTATGCTGTTATGCTGCTTGCATATGCCTATGATAGTTAGCATATATATGCTGCTCATGAAATGCGCTCAGACGGAGCGTGGGATATGCAGCGTAAGCATAAACGGTCAGCTAGTGAGGCTAGTGAGCCGCGCTGCGTAATATGAGCCAGAGCCAATACATAAAGTGGTTACCAGAATGCAGAGGTGAGCGTACGGTGGATCCACTTGTGACGAAAGGAGGAGCTAGAGGCGATTACTCGCGAGTTCGGGTTGAGCGAGCTAGGGGGGTCGAAGACTTGCGTCGTCATTTGGCAATTTTCGTTTCCGAGGGTTCACATTCGCCCAAAATATAGGCTCGGCTAGCCAAGCTGGAGGCCAAATATAAGCGGTCCCCGGAGCACAAGGCCCAGACCGACCCAATTGAATGAGACAGACGCTCGAAGTCGTAGTCAGACTCTGGCCCACGGACGAACACCCCCTTACTTACTCGAGGTTCCGGTGATTCCGAGCTATAAGGCCCGTGATGCGAGCGAAAGGGTAAAGGAATCAGGGTCGCCTCGTTTTGCTGAATGCGTCCCATTAACACCAGCGTGCCTACCAATAGAGTTGCGGGGACACTGCATCGTACCTGAACAAGTCAGGAAGTTGGGTATACGATTCGATGGGCAGGCTGATTCACTGTCCTTCGTGGAAGCCATCGAGGATCGGGCCCTGTCCTGCCGACACAGATAAGTTACCTAGGGCAATGAACGAGGTCATGATCAGCGAAACCGCTCGTTGACTCATGACAAGTGGGCTAAGAAATGTGTAATGGAATAAGTTCAAGGAGGGGTTCTTAGATTTCTTTTTGCCCCCGCGGTACTTCGAATTGTTGGAAGACGAAATCCGGGTTCGCCGTCGATGGCGAAGAATTCAAACAGTATGTGGTGGACATAAGGGCGTTGAGGCACCACGCTGGCTACAGCCCCGAAACGAAATTTCTCGTCGCTGTCGAAGCTTATACAGTAAGACGTCGAGTACGATGGAATAATGCAGCAGGGCCAACAGTACCCGTCTGGTTCGCAATCTCGATTAGGGAGTAGCATTGGCACGTATCTAGGCGACGGGCAAGCGCAGACAACAACCGGCATAGACAACCCGTTCAAGGTAGCTTCATCGCCAGTCGGCGGGGTGGCTCCCAGTGGAGCAGTCCAAGGGCACTACCGATACCAAGAGAAGAAGCTGCAAACAGGGTGGTTGGTCAAGAATCTGGAAGAAAGGCTAGGTGACGGCAGATATGCGTTCGGTGCGTGAAAAAGGGGCATTTGAGGAGGGAATGTCACAACCCTCAGGTAGTCTTTTGCACGTATTGCGGTACTAGAGGGTCGAGCAGCCAGGAATGCTGCAGACGGCCGGCCCAGGGAAACGGACAGAGGCACCATCCGGACCGGGAGCGGATGGGCAACAATGTCAGTTGAGCCCGGAATCAGTAGATATTTTGCGAGTCGAGGGGGGTCGTGGCATCGTGACGATCAAAATCGGCGAGGATGAGTACGGGGCGATAATCGACACCGAGGCTATTCGATCTTTCATCAGTGGGGCCTGCGCGGCGAAGGTGGCGAAGAACGTGGAGATTAGGGAGGTGCAAACTAGGATACGGATAGGTTCAGGGCTAGATGCCGCGCGTATGATGCACGCAGAAATCAGCATAGCGGGTCGCACGATCGGCGTGCCTCTACTAATAATGGTGTCAATGCTAGACCAGGTGATTCTAGGCACTAGAAGCCAATTCTAAAGTTGTGTTCTTAGCCGGGGTCGTAAAACTCAGTCGTACCGAGTCCACTCTACAAGTCATTTGTAGTTCGCCGGGACGTGAAGCTTAAAGGGGGGTAGGGAGTTGTTCGAGAGGCTGAAGAGCATGTCCCACATAGCCAGCCATCGTATTGTGATAAAGGACAAGGAGCCCATCAAAAAGAGGTACTACCCGAGGAATCGGCGATGCAGCGAGTCATGGACGAGCAGTTGGAGGAATTGTTCCGGACGGGAGCCATCGAGCCGTCCCGAAGCCCGTACAGTGCGCAGATTGTACTGGTGAAAAAGAAGACAATGGCGAATGTGCATCGATTACAGGCAGCTTAATTCGATGCCGGGCGCATACCCAGTACCTAGGATAAAGCATATTTTAGAACGCCTACGGCTCGCGCGCTACACATCGACGCTGGATCTAAAGCAAGGATATTGGCAGAAAGGAGCAGGCAGTATACCGCGTATACGGTCCCAGGACGGGGACTATACTGGTGGAAGGTCATGCCCTTCGGTCGACACTCAGCGTGCGCCACGTTCCAGAGGAATGTAGAGCAACAGGAGACGTTGGAAGAGCTCAAGGAGCGACTCACTACCGTGCCGATCCTCGCCTGCCCGGATTTCATCAAGAAATACGTGCTGCAAACGGGCGCGAGTAATTATGGCCTCGGCGCCGTCCTCACACAAACCATCGACGAGGAGGAACGTCAGTAGGAAGCTCCTGAAGGCGGAGATCAACTATTCAGCCACTGAGAATAAATATCTGGCACTCAAATGGCTCAACTCAATAGAGAGTCCATCTGAAAGAATCGCTCGATGTGCCTTAGAGTTACAGCAGTTCCAGTTAGATGTGCAGTACCGGCGGTAAGTTTAATGTGGTAGCTGACGCACTATCCCGACAGCCATTAGAGGCGTGCCGTTAGCTGTCAGTGCGGATGGACCACATGCACCTTCTTGGTGCAAGGTCGCGAGCCTCGTCTCCCCGCTGCCTTATACGCCGAGGTTTTTTTTGTAATTCCATTATGGTACGCCATGGATCATCTGATGTTGTAGGTAGCGAGCCAGATCCCATTTCTGATGTCGAAGTCTCAGAATTATTCTCCATTTTATAATACGCTAGGCGTCTCCGGAAGCAACAGAACGCAACGTTCTTCCTTTTCCCTTGGTATCCCATCGACCTACACTTGGCGACATTGTCGCCTCGCCCTGACAGTTCTTAGCAAAGCGACAATAATGCTTCTAGAACAGTCGCAGTATACAACTTCATTTGACATTCCCAATCATTGTGAACTACCAATTATTTTGACATTCCCAATCATTATTGTGACTTTCCACGTGCAACCACACAGACATTCCGTATGCGCCGACATATATATTGAGCAAAGCTGATTATATTAAAGTCTAAAATAGCTTAAAATCAATCATTTAAGAGAATAAGGAAAGAGGATGTTCACACAAGAAGTGTATCCGGCAGTCGCCATCCAACCGCCATGTAACTCCGGAACCAGTACATGGAACATGAAATTCACCTCACTTACACTAATACATTGTAATGTACTCTGAAAATATAGAACAGATGAAAAATAACCTTCAAGCGAACAAAACATGTTTTTTTTCAAACCTAGCTAATTAAATTTGTGCAGAGCAGAAACGCTCCCCCAACGAAACAGCAATTTTGTAAAGTTCATCAGCCTGCGAACGCCCTACTACAACATTTGGTCCTTCGAGCCGGATATTTCTTCAACATCTAGCATATCCAGTTCGGCCCAGCAAGCATTGGTGGATCTGCAACAAAAGGCTCCAGGAACAGCTACAAATTCAAACAAGATAAGTAGCAGTGCACCTACCTCAACTCGTCCATTGCCAAAATTCCGGCAACTCCAGTCCGATTTATTCATATTTGTGTGTCTGAACATATATTTTTTTTCGCTTCACATTTCTCTGTGGTTAAAGCGAGGGGCAATTGTATTTAAAAAAAAAAAAATCAAAAAAAAAACCCGCAAATAAAATATTGTTCGTGGCCATAAGGGCATCTAAAAAGTGACAAATCTTAAAAGAAATTAAACAGAAAGTGGATCTAAAAAAAAGGGTATTGGTGTCTGTACATATGTATATACATATATGTAAAAGTGCATACCCAAAAATTTAACCGATCGCCATATTGATGTACGCAAGTACATCAAGACATATCTGCACACATAGGCTTTCGCTCCGTTGAACAACAAGTGTATGCGCTTCTCCATTATAGACTTCACCAAATAATCACATACCTAAATATATAATAAAAAAAAGACACAATTCTAATTGGTATTTAGTTAATTAAAACCACACTGTGCAAATTCACCTGCATGTATACACACACACGCACATCATATTATATGTGTATCGTTTGTTATTTTTCCTCCACAGCAGCTTCAAGAGAAATTTATATATTTCTTTTTACAAATTAATTGGCAAGTGCAAAAGGTAAACAAACATCAGGGTTGTAAAGTATCAAGATCGGTTTTCGATAGGCTGATTCTGAGAAACTTTTATATTTTTGTATGTTTCCACTTTGCCATTAAGCTGCGTTTACTTAATAAAATACAAACATATGCATTACTTTTTCTTATTCCTATAAAAATTTATAAATCATAATTATAAGTTAAGACGTCTCCAAGTTGCGTAATACATCGAATATCCGTGCGATTTTTCTTAAAATAATTTATACAAATAATGTTAAAAAAAAAACCTTTCCATTGAGCTCAACAATTAATAAGCAATAAGCATCAATTTTTTTGGCGCGATCCGTTTCCACTACACGGCCACCTTGTCAAAAGAGAATTAATCCGTTTCTCTGGTGTTTCAATAAATAAATAATTAGATTTTTTCTCAAGTAAAAGAAACCAAATAAGCATCAATTTAGTAAATTATTAGTAAAATCATTAATTTAACAAAATTTTCCGATTTCGTTGGAGTCAATAGTGCACACCATTTCGGTCATTCCATTTTATTCTGATCTCTCGATTCCATCGTTCCTGTGCCATTTCTTATTCCGTTTTCGCTCGGCTGATTCAAATTATTTGTATTTGATCACATTTCACCTGGTTATTAAAATGGCTCTGTGAAGAGCCTAGTATGCCAATCGGTGGTGATCAAAACAGCCACAAGCGACTCACAGCACCGTCCGTTAAGGAGTCCAAGCGACCTTTAACCTCACCTAGAGCAGTTTTCGGGAAAATCAAGGTCGAGAGTACCAGCACAACCGTCCGCAAGACTGTGAGTCCGATTCCAACAAGAGATATTACCCCAATTATTACCCGTTCGACTACGCAAAAAATGCCGAAGTCAAGCGAAATGGCACTGAACGACTTCGTTTCTATAACTGACCGACTAGGCCAGTTTGAAGTGAAGATCAGTGACGCAGCGGACAGTGACGTGTCACTGTTCACTCTCCAAGTCTGACGAGATCAGATTAAGACTTTATGGGAAAAGGTAGAACGCGAGTACGAGTTATGTTCCAAAGCTCTCAACCAAGGCGCTTGCAGCAGCAGTGACCTGGTGGCTATGCAAGCTAAATACGATTACTCGTACTCCGTTTACGAGCGATGTGCGGCTCAACTAAGTGAAAAAATAGAAAGAACCACGGCTTTAAATAGACAAGCCCTCCAACTTCTCCATGTCCAGGGGTTGCAGTCTCCCGCCATGCGACACTGAAGTTTTCAGTGGGGATTACCTACGCTGGCCTACTTTCCGAGACTTGCTTACAGCGGTTTATATTAACAATCCAAGATTGACGCCGGTGGAAAAATTGTTCCATCTAAATTCCAAAACCAGCGGCGAAACTATTGCAATTGTCTCCAAGTCCCCGCTCACGAATGACGGCTTTCAGTCAGCGTGGGCGAGCCTGACGGAGAGATTTGAGAATAAGCGACTATTAGTCAATAGTCAATTGAAAATTCTTTTCAATCTCCCCTCAGCAACACAAGAGTCTGGAGCCGCCCTTAAAGAGCTTCAGGGCACAATCCAGGGGTGTTTAACGGCTCTCGACTTGTCCAGGGTGAGCACCGAAAATTGGGATTGTCTGCTTATTTTCTTGTGCTCCTCTAAATTGCCTAAGCTCACGCTGTCGTTATGGGAACAATCGCTCCACGATAAGGCAGAGATACCTCAATGGTCCGAGATGAATTCATTTCTGATCGACCGATATCGCACCTTGGTGGCGATAGAGGATGTACGACCTACCGCACATACGCCACCCCCAGTCCAAACCCACAAGAAAAGAGTCTAACCACCTGAGAACCTTTGAAGCAACAGTGACTACAAAGTCACAACACTGCAAATTGTGTCAGAAGGAAAACCATCCCGTGCGTCTATGCCCACGTTTTCTACAAATGTCCGTACCCGAAAGGGTTTCCGTCATTTAGCAACAAAAGTTGTGCTTAAACTGCTTCGCCAGACAGCACCAGTTGAAAAATTGCACTAGCGCACAAAGTTGTTTCACGTGCAAGGGACGTCACAACACGCTGCTCCACCGTGACAGACCCCAGGTGCCCTCAGCTTCCACAACACCAATAGTTTTGAACCCTCCTTCGTCTATACAGTCCACTTCTACTTCGACCCAAGCTACCGTTCAAAACTACTTTTCCGCAAACTCACATGGTGTTCTCCTCGGCACGGCTGTCATCCAAGTGTGTCATTTGGGCACAAAGTATACAGCTCGGGCACTAATCGACTCTGGGTCGTAAGCGACCTTTATTTCAGAGCGATTATTCATGCCCTTCGGTCGACACTCAGCGTGCGCCACGTTCCAGAGGAATGTAGAGCAACAGGAGACGTTGGAAGAGCTCAAGGAGCGACTCACTACCGTGCCGATCCTCGCCTGCCCGGATTTCATCAAGAAATACGTGCTGCAAACGGGCGCGAGCGATTATGGCCTCGGCGCCGTCCTCACACAAACCATCGACGAGGATTAACGTCAGTAGGAAGCTCCTGAAGGCGAAGATCAACTATTCAGCCACTGAGAATAAATATCTGGCACTCAAATGGCTCAACTCAATAGAGAGTCCATCTGAAAGAATCGCTCGATGTGCCTTAGAGTTACAGCAGTTCCAGTTTGTTGTGCAGTACCGGCGGTAAGTTGAACGTGGTAGCTGACGCACTATCCCGACAGCCATTAGAGGCGTGCCGTTAGCTGTCAGTGCGGATGGACCACATGCATTGTGGAAAAACTCACCAAGGAGCCAGAAAAGTACCCGGACTATGTCGAGAACGGCCAAATCTATCGCCATATATATATATTGAGCAAAGCTGATTATATTAAAGTCTAAAATAGCTTAAAATCAATCATTTAAGAGAATAAGGAAAGAGGATGTTCACACAAGAAGTGTATCCGGCAGTCGCCATCCAACCGCCATGTAACTCCGGAACCAGTACATGGAACATGAAATTCACCTCACTTACACTAATACATTGTAATGTACTCTGAAAATATAGAACAGATGAAAAATAACCTTCAAGCGAACAAAACATGTTTTTTTTTCAAACCTAGCTAATTAAATTTGTGCAGAGCAGAAACGCTCCCCCAACGAAACAGCAATTTTGTAAAGTTCATCAGCCTGCGAACGCCCTACTACAACATTTGGTCCTTCGAGCCGGATATTTCTTCAACATCTAGCATATCCAGTTCGGCCCAGCAAGCATTGGTGGATCTGCAACAAAAGGTTCCAGGAACAGCTACAAATTCAAACAAGATAAGTAGCAGTGCACCTACCTCAACTCGTCCATTGCCAAAATTCCGGCAACTCCAGTCCGATTTATTCATATTTGTGTGTCTGAACATATATTTTTTTTCGCTTCACATTTCTCTGTGGTTAAAGCGAGGGGCAATTGTATTTAAAAAAAAAAAATCCAAAAAAAAAACCCGCAAATAAAATATTTTTCGTGGCCATAAGGGCATCTAAAAAGTGACAAATCTTAAAAGAAATTAAACAGAAAGTGGATCTAAAAAAAGGGTATTGGTGTCTGTACATAATTATATACATATATGTAAAAGTGCATACCCAAAAATTTAACCGATCGCCATATTGATGTACGCAAGTACATCAAGACATATCTGCACACATAGGCTTTCGCTCCGTTGAACAACAAGTGTATGCGCTTCTCCATTATAGACTTCACCAAATAATCACATACCTAAATATATAATAAAAAAAACACACAATTCTGATTGGTATTTAGTTAATTAAAACCACACTGTGCAAATTCACCTGCATGTATACACACACACGCACATCATATTATATGTGTATCGTTTGTTATTTTTCCTCCACAGCAGCTTCAAGAGAAATTTATATATTTCTTTTTACAAATTAATTGGCAAGTGCAAAAGGTAAACAAACATCAGGGTTGTAAAGTATCAAGATCGGTTTTCGATAGGCTGATTCTGAGAAACTTTTATATTTTTGTATGTTTCCACTTTGCCATTAAGCTGCGTTTACTTAATAAAATACAAACATATGCATTACTTTTTTCTTATTCCTATAAAAATTTATAAATCATAATTATAAGTTAAGACGTCTCCAAGTTGCGTAATAAATTGAATATCCGTGCGATTTTTCTTAAAATAATTTATACAAATAATGTTAAAAAAAAAACCTTTCCATTGAGCTCAACAATTAATAAGCAATAAGCATCAATTTTTTTGGCGCGATCCGTTTCCACTACACGGCCACCTTGTCAAAAGAGAATTAATCCGTTTCTCTGGTGTTTCAATAAATAAATAATTAGATTTTTTCTCAAGTAAAAGAAACCAAATAAGCATCAATTTAGTAAATTATTAGTAAAATCATTAATTTAACAAAATTTTCCGATTTCGTTGGAGTCAATAGTGCACACCATTTCGGTCATTCCATTTTATTCTGATCTCTCGATTCCATCGTTCCTGTGCCATTTCTTATTCCGTTTTCGCTCGGCTGATTCAAATTATTTGTATTTGATCACATTTCACCTGGTTATTAAAATGGCTCTGTGAAGAGCCTAGTATGCCAATCGGTGGTGATCAAAACAGCCACAAGCGACTCACAGCACCGTCCGTTAAGGAGTCCAAGCTACCTTTAACCTCACCTAGAGCAGTTTTCGGGAAAATCAAGGTCGAGAGTACCAGCACAACCGTCCGCAAGACTGTGAGTCCGATTCCAACAAGAGATATTACCCCAATTATTACCCGTTCGACTACGCAAAAAATGCCGAAGTCAAGCGAAATGGCACTGAACGACTTCGTTTCTATAACTGACCGACTAGGCCAGTTTGAAGTGAAGATCAGTGACGCAGCGGACAGTGACGTGTCACTGTTCACTCTCCAAGTCTGACGAGATCAGATTAAGACTTTATGGGAAAAGGTAGAACGCGAGTACGAGTTATGTTCCAAAGCTCTCAACCAAGGCGCTTGCAGCAGCAGTGACCTGGTGGCTATGCAAGCTAAATACGATTACTCGTACTCCGTTTACGAGCGATGTGCGGCTCAACTAAGTGAAAAAATAGAAAGAACCACGGCTTTAAATAGACAAGCTTTAAATGGACAAGCCCCCCCCCCCCCCCCCAACTTCTCTATGTCCAGGAGTTGCAGTCTCCCGCCATGCGACACTGAAGTTTTCAGTGGGGATTACCTACGCTGGCCTACTTTCCGAGACTTGTTTACAGCGGTTTATATTAACAATCCAAGATTGACGCCGGTGGAAAAATTGTTCCATCTAAATTCCAAAACCAGCGGCGAAACTAGGGCAATTGTCTCCAAGTCCCCGCTCACGAATGACGGCTTTCAGTCAGCGTGGGCGAGCCTGACGGAGAGATTTGAGAATAAGCGACTATTAGTCAATAGTCAATTGAAAATTCTTTTCAATCTCCCCTCAGCAACACAAGAGTCTGGAGCCGCCCTTAAAGAGCTTCAGGGCACAATCCAGGGGTGTTTAACGGCTCTCGACTTGTCCAGGGTGAGCACCGAAAATTGGGATTGTCTGCTTATTTTCTTGTGCTCCTCTAAATTGCCTAAGCTCACGCTGTCGTTATGGGAACAATCGCTCCACGATAAGGCAGAGATACCTCAATGGTCCGAGATGAATTCATTTCTGATCGACCGATATCGCACCTTGGTGGCGATAGAGGATGTACGACCTACCGCACATACGCCACCCCAGTCCAAACCCACAAGAAAAGAGTCTAACCACCTGAGAACCTTTGAAGCAACAGTGACTACAAAGTCACAACACTGCAAATTGTGTCAGAAGGAAAACCATCCCGTGCGTCTATGCCCACGTTTTCTACAAATGTCCGTACCCGAAAGGGTTTCCGTCATTTAGCAACAAAAGTTGTGCTTAAACTGCTTCGCCAGACAGCACCAGTTGAAAAATTGCACTAGCGCACAAAGTTGTTTCACGTGCAAGGGACGTCACAACACGCTGCTCCACCGTGACAGACCCCAGGTGCCCTCAGCTTCCACAACACCAATAGTTTTGAACCCTCCTTCGTCTATACAGTCCACTTCTACTTCGACCCAAGCTACCGTTCAAAACTACTTTTCCGCAAACTCACATGGTGTTCTCCTCGGCACGGCTGTCATCCAAGTGTGTCATTTGGGCACAAAGTATACAGCTCGGGCACTAATCGACTCTGGGTCGTAAGCGACCTTTATTTCAGAGCGATTATTCATGCCCTTCGGTCGACACTCAGCGTGCGCCACGTTCCAGACGAATGTAGAGCAACAGGAGACGTTGGAAGAGCTCAAGGAGCGACTCACTACCGTGCCGATCCTCGCCTGCCCGGATTTCATCAAGAAATACGTGCTGCAAACGGGCGCGAGCGATTATGGCCTCGGCGCCGTCCTCACACAAACCATCGACGAGGAGGAACGTCAGTAGGAAGCTCCTGAAGGCGAAGATCAACTATTCAGCCACTGAGAATAAATATCTGGCACTCAAATGGCTCAACTCAATAGAGAGTCCATCTGAAAGAATCGCTCGATGTGCCTTAGAGTTACAGCAGTTCCAGTTTGTTGTGCAGTACCGGCGGTAAGTTGAACGTGGTAGCTGACGCACTATCCCGACAGCCATTAGAGGCGTGCCGTTAGCTGTCAGTGCGGATGGACCACATGCATTGTGGAAAAACTCACCAAGGAGCCAGAAAAGTACCCGGACTATGTCGAGAACGGCCAAATCTATCGCCACCTGGGACACAGAGCGACGATGAGGACTACATGCCGACGAAATTGTGCTCGCTGGCAATCAGATGCAGAGAGTTCTGCAGGAGTGCCATAATGCCCCGACGGCGGGTCATCAAGGGTTGAGGAAGACAATATCTCGACTAGCGCAGAGGTATTATTGGCCACGAATGTTCTGGGACGCCGCACGACGTGAGGTACTGCGAGGTGTAACTAGTTAGCAACTAGTCCCCTATAGAAGGGGGACGGCAGAACACTTACAGAGGGCGTTCCGAGAACGGATACTCTGTCGATTCGGAGTCCCTCTGAAGTTCGTATGCGACAATAGAGTGCAGTTCACAAGCCGGAGATTCAAGGTTTTCTTGACTTCCATCGGCGTAGAGGTACAATACACGGCACCGTATTGCCCTCAGGAAAACCCCACCGAGCGGACGGTCAAGAGGATGATCGCACATTTCATCGAAGAACGTCACAGCTGACTCGACCGGATTCTCGCCCGCCTTCTTGGTGCAAGGTCGCGAGCCTCGTCTCCCCGCTGCCTTATACGCCGAGGTTTTTTTTGTAATTCCATTATGGTGAGCCATGGATCATCTGATGTTGTAGGTAGCGAGCCAGATCCCATTTCTGATGTCGAAGTCTCAGAATTATTCTCCATTTTATAATACGCTAGGCGTCTCCGGAAGCAACAGAACGCAACGTTCTTCCTTTTCCCTTGGTATCCCATCGACCCACACTTGGCGACATTGTCGCCTCGCCCTGACAGTTCTTAGCAAAGCGACAATAATGCTTCTAGAACAGTCGCAGTATACAACTTCCTTTGACATTCCCAATCATACCAATTATTTTGACATTCCCAATCATTATTGTGACTTTCCACGTGCAACCACACAGACATTCCGTATGCGCCGACATATATATTGAGCAAAGCTGATTATATTAAAGTCTAAAATAGCTTAAAATCGATCATTTAAGAGAATAAGGAAAGAGGATGTTCACACAAGAAGTGTATCCGGCAGTCGCCATCCAACCGCCATGTAACTCCGGAACCAGTACATGGAACATGAAATTCACCTCACTTACACTAATACATTGTAATGTACTCTGAAAATATAGAACAGATGAAAAATAACCTTCAAGCGAACAAAACATGTTTTTTTTCAAACCTAGCTAATTAAATTTGTGCAGAGCAGAAACGCTCCCCCAACGAAACAGCAATTTTGTAAAGTTCATCAGCATGCGAACGCCCTACTACAACATTTGGTCCTTCGAGCCGGATATTTCTTCAACATCTAGCATATCCAGTTCGCCCCAGCAAGCATTGGTGGATCTGCAGCAAAAGGTTCCAGGAACAGCTACAAATTCAAACAAGATAAGTAGCAGTGCACCTACCTCAACTCGTCCATTGCCAAAATTCCGGCAACTCCAGTCCGATTTATTCATATTTGTGTGTCTGAACATATATTTTTTTTCGCTTCACATTTCTCTGTGGTTAAAGCGAGGGGCAATTGTATTTAAAAAAAAAAAATCCAAAAAAAAACCCGCAAATAAAATATTGTTCGTGGCCATAAGGGCATCTAAAAAGTGACAAATCTTAAAAGAAATTAAACAGAAAGTGGATCTAAAAAAAAGGGTATTGGTGTCCGTACATATGTATATACATATATGTACAAGTGCATACCCAAAAATTTAACCGATCGCCATATTGATGTACGCAAGTACATCAAGACATATCTGCACACTTCTCCATTATAGACTTCACCAAATAATCACATACCTAAATATATAATAAAAAAAACACACAATTCTGATTGGTATTTAGTTAATTAAAACCACACTGTGCAAATTCACCTGCATGTATACACACACACGCACATCATATTATATGTGTATCGTTTGTTATTTTTCCTCCACAGCAGCTTCAAGAGAAATTTATATATTTCTTTTTACAAATTAATTGGCAAGTGCAAAAGGTAAACAAACATCAGGGTTGTAAAGTATCAAGATCGGTTTTCGATAGGCTGATTCTGAGAAACTTTTATATTTTTGTATGTTTCCACTTTGCCATTAAGCTGCGTTTACTTAATAAAATATAAACATATGCATTACTTTTTCTTATTCCTATAAAAAATTATAAATCATAATTATAAGTTAAGACGTCTCCAAGTTGCGTAATAAATCGAATATCCGTGCGATTTTTCTTAAAATAACAATTTATACAAATAATTCTATGTTAAAAAAAAAAAAACCTTTCCATTGAGCTGCGTTTAGAATAAACGTGCTTCTTCTTGAGCTCAACAATTAATAAGCAATAAGCATCAATTTTTTTTGCGCGATCCGTTTCCACTACACGGCCGCCTTGTCAAAAGAGAATTAATCCGTTTCTCTGGTGTTTCAATAAAGAAATAATTAGATTTTTTCTCAAGTAAAAGAAACTAAATAAGCATCAATTTAGTAAATTATTAGTAAAATAATTAATTTAACAAAATTTTCCGATTTCGTTGAACGCAATAGTGCACACCATTTCGGTCATTCCATTTTATTCTGATCTCTCGATTCCATCGTTCGGCTGATTCAAATTATTTGTATTTGATCACATTTCACCTGGTTATTAAAATGGCTCTGTGAAGAGCCTAGTATGCCAACAGCACGATGTCTCCACGCCAACAACAAGGCCGATCCAAGAGCCGACCGGCAACGGAATCGTTCCGATGCCGAGTATGCCGAGGAGTCCACGCGCTGCGAAAGTGCCAGCGGTTCATGCGGCTGTCTCCAGAGAAGAGACTCCGAGCAGTTCTGGTCAACAAATACTGCCCAAACTACCTGGCTCACTAACATTCCGGGGAGTCATGTCACCGCAAGGACAAGTGCCGCAAGTGCCAGGGCGACCATCACACCTTGCTTCATTTGCAGGAAGCGCGTCGCATGCCAGCGCGATCTCCAGAGCAATCCCAAACAATGCGCAGCATTAAGGCCCAAGCGCGACGCTCCGCGCCGCCTTCATCCACTGGTTCCATCTCCTTGTCGACTTTGATGGAACACAAAGGACAACCGTGCTCACGAGAGCACTCATCCGACTTAGAAACGGCAAGGCGACCCGCGACACTCGGGCACTTTTAGACCCGTGCTGTCCAGTAAGTCTTATCGACGCATCCTTGGCAAAGGCCTCCGGGCTATCCGTCACCCGCGTCGGTAAAGACAACGCTTGCTCGGCCATCATAAGTTCCAGGACCTCTAGCTTCCAGCGAGAGGTCATCCTGCAGGTGATGCCAAATCTCCAGTCACGAACTCCAACGAAGCTCGTCAGCGAGAAACTGAATGAGCCCTTCACCAACGTTCGATTGGCAGACGATCGCTGGTTCCAGCCGGAAATCTCCAATCTGGTGTTGCGCTCGAATATCTACCCCGATTTAGTTCTCCAAGGCGTCCTGCCGAGCCATGGCGGCGCAAAATTTAAGATTGAATGATGATGAACCAAGTTATATTAAACCTGGCGACCACAAACTTGATTCTGAGAGCATTATAGAAAACACTTGAGTTCTGATTGGCTCTTAATAAAATTAAAGAAAAGTAGAACGTTGAGAAGTAATCAGAAAAATTAACGTAAATACTAAATATAACCAAATTCTAATACCTAATCAGGAGATAAGAGATGGTGTATTTGTTGGTAATTCAATTGCAAATTCAAAATGGGCACCCTTGCGAATATTTAATATTATACGTGCGAATCAATTCTCACTAAGTTAAGAAAGAACTTTCCACCAGCATATATGAAAATAATGACAGAATTATGCCCAAAATATACATATATCTTTGGATTGGAAACAGAACCAATCACAACTAATAACTTTTACAAGCAAAATTTAAGATTGAATGATGATGAACCAAGTTATATTAAACCTGGCGATCACAAACTTCATTCTGAGAGCATTATAGAACACACTTAAGTTCTAATTGGCTCTTAATAAAATTAAAACTAAAAAAAGTTATACTACAAACTATACAACCTCTCATTCACAACAAGCAGAAATAACTAAACAAGTAACTAAACTTCTTAAAGATAAAATAGCAGAACCCTCTGTGCATGAATATAATAGTTCGATACTATTAGTACCAAAGAAATCCTTACAGGATTCAACGGAGTAAAGATGGCATTTAGTGATAGACTATCGCCAAATTAATACAAAATTATCAGCTGATAAATTTCCCCGTCCAAGAATAGATGATATTCTTGATCAATTAGGCCGAGCAAAATATTTTTCATGTCTAGATCTTATGTCTGGAATCTATCAATTAGAACTTAAAGAAAATTCAAGAAATAAGACTCTTATCGTTTTACACTATTACCTTACGGTATAAAAATAGTGCCTAATTCCTTTCAAAGAATGATGACAATCGCATGATCGCATCGGTCTTGAACCATCTCAAGCATTCCTATACATGGATGACTCAAAATTCTCACAAATTTTTTCGATCTATGCAGAAAAAACAACATCAAGATGCATCCAGATAATTCTCATTCATGAAGGTTACTTTTCTCGGACAAAAATGCACCGATAAAGGTATATTTCCTGAGGAAATAGGAAGTACCCAGTCCCTACGGACGCAGACAGCGCTAGAAGATTTGTTGCATTTTGTAACTATTATAGACGTTTCATATAAATTTTGCGGATTATTCTCGCTACATAACAAGATTATCAACAAAAGAATGTAATATTCGAATGGACAGCTGTTTGCAAGCATGCCTTTAAATATCTTAAAACGGCGTTAACGATTCCAACTTTACTGCAATACCCCGAATTTAGCAAAGAATTTTGTATATTCACAGATGCTAGCAAAGAGGCATGTGGAGCAGTTTTAACTCAAAACTATAATGGTCTTCAATTACCTGTAGCATATGCATCTCGCAGTTCCACTAAAGGTGAAATTAATAAGTCAACCTCAGAACAAGAGCTATCAGCAATTCATTGGACAATTAATCACTTCAAACCATATGTATATGGTAGACATTTCACAGTCACAGCAGACCACAGACCGTTAACCGTCAACTTACCTATTTTCAATGGTTAATCCCACATCAAAATTAACCAGAATAAGGCTTGATTTAGAAGAGTACGGGTTTACAGCAGAGTATCTTAAGGGTAAGAATAATCATGTAGCGGATGCGTTATCAAGAATAACCATTCAAGAACTCAAAGACATACAAATAAAAGTTCTGAAAGTCACTACCAGGCACCAAAGTAGACAGAAATCCTGCGCAGGAGATGTTAAAGAAGAATTATCTATGTAATCTACAGAAAAAGCTGCAAAGCCTAACGTATATGAAGTCATCAGTAAACATGGGAAGAAAATTACTGCAAGATATGATTTTAGCGATTTATATACTAATGCAATTCTTGACTTAGGTCAGTTCTTCCAAAGAAACGAAAGCCGGTATAAAAGAAATCAGCCAACTCAAAATGGCACCGTGGAAAAATATCTTTGAACACGTTTCAATTGATAAATTCAAAGAAATGGGCAAGAAAACATTAAAATCATTAAGAGTAGCGCTACTCAACCAGGTGACCCTTATTAAAACTGAAAAAGAAAAAGGGGCAATACTATCTACATTCCATGATGAACCTATTCAAGGAGGTCATACTGGCATTTCAAAAACCTTGGCCAAGGTCAAACGAAATTATTTCTGGAAAGGAATGTCTAAAGATATAACTGAGTTCATACGAAAATGTCAAAAATATAAAAAAATGAAAATAACAACGCACTCTAAAACTCCTCATATACTGACAGAAACACCAATAAGTTCTGTCGACAGAGTGATAGTGGACACTATAGGTCCACTACCTACATCTGAGAATGGGAACGAGTATGTAGTCACATAAATATGTGATTTAACCAAATACTCGGTTGCCGTCCCAATTGCAAAAAAAAATTGCAAACACTGTAGCAAAAGCACTATTTGAATCATTTATTCTGAAGTACGGTCCAATGAAGACGTTCATTATGGACATGGGAACAGAGAACATATAAGAATTCGATTATAAATTTGTGCAAAAAATTTAAAAAGACAACACAACGTCGACGGCACATCATCACCAGACAGGTGGAACTGTCAAAAGAAGCCATAGAACTTTTAATGAATACATACGCTCATATATATCAGTTGATAAAGCTGATTGGGACGTATGGCTGTAATACTTCGTATACTGTTTCAACAAAACACTCTCTATGGCACAAAATTATTGTCCATATGAGTTAGTTTTCGGCAAACAAAACAATTTGCCAAAACATTTAAATAAAATAGGGTATACAGAACAACTGTATAACAAAGAAAACTACGCTAAGGAATCAAAGTTTAGGCTAGAAAGCTTATAAAAGAGCAAGAGTTATGTTAAACTTAAGACTAGAAATAAGGAACACAACGTCTACACCATCACTAGATAGGTGGAACTGTAGAAAGAAGCCATAGAACTTTTAATGAATACATACGCTCATATATATCAGTTGATAAAGCTGATTGGGATGTATGGCTTCAATACATCGTATACTGTTTCAAAAAAACCCTCTCTATGGCACAAAATTATTGTCCATATGAGATAGTTTTCGGCAAACAAAACAATTTGCCAAATCATTTTAATAAAATAGGGTATACAGAACCATTGTATCACATAGAAAACTACGCTAAGGAATCAAAGTTTAGGCTAGAGCAAACTTATAAAAGAGCAAGAGTTATGTTAGACAAACTTAAGACTAGAAATAAGGAACATTACGAATAAAAAGTTATAGATTTTAAAGAAAAAATAGGGGATAAGGTTTTATTTAGAAATGAATCTGGCCATAAATTGGCTCCAGAATACTTAGGAAGAGCAGCACCCTTGCGGATGAACCGCATGCATGCTGGAAAAACGCACCAAGGAGCCAGAAAAGTACCCGGACTATGCTGTCAAGAACGGCCAAATCTATCGCCACCTGGAACACAGAGCCGACGACGAGGACTACGTGCCGACGAAATTGTGCGTCGCTGGCAATCAGAGGCAGAGAGTTCTGCAGGAGTGCCATAATGCCCCGACGGCGGGTCATCAAGGGGTGAGGAAGACAATATCTCGACTAGCGCAGAGGTATTATTGGCCACGAATGTTCTGGGACGCCGCACGACGTGAGGTACTGCGAGGTGTAACTAGTTAGCAACTAGTCCCCTATAGAAGGGGGACGGCAGAACACTTACAGAGGGCGTTCCGAGAACGGATACTCTGTCGATTCGGACATTGTCGCCTCGCCCTGACAGTTCTTAGCAAAGCGACAATAATGCTTCTAGAACAGTCGCAGTATACAACTTCCTTTGACATTCCCAATCATTGTGAACTACCAATTATTTTGACATTCCCAATCATTATTGTGACTTTCCACGTGCAACAACACAGACATTCCGTATGCGCCGACATATATATTGAGCAAAGCTGATTATATTAAAGTCTAAAATAGCTTAAAATCAATCATTTAAGAGAATAAGGAAAGAGGATGTTCACACAAGAAGTGTATCCGGCAGTCGCCATCCAACCGCCATGTAACTCCGGAACCAGTACATGGAACATGAAATTCACCTCACTTACACTAATACATTGTATTACATCAAGACATATCTGCACACTTCTCCATTATAGACTTCACCAAATAATCACATACCTAAATATATAATAAAAAAAACACACAATTCTGATTGGTATTTAGTTAATTAAAACCACACTGTGCAAATTCACCTGCATGTATACACACACACGCACATCATATTATATGTGTATCGTTTGTTATTTTTCCTCCACAGCAGCTTCAAGAGAAATTTATATATTTCTTTTTACAAATTAATTGTCAAGTGCAAAAGGTAAACAAACATCAGGGTTGTAAAGTATCAAGATCGGTTTTCGATAGGCTGATTCTGAGAAACTTTTATATTTTTGTATGTTTCCACTTTGCCATTAAGCTGCGTTTACTTAATAAAATACAAACATATGCATTACTTTTTCTTATTCCAATAAAAATTTATAAATCATAATTATAAGTTAAGACGTCTCCAAGTTGCGTAATACATCGAATATCCGTGCGATTTTTCTTAAAATAATTTATACAAATAATGTTAAAAAAAAAAACCTTTCCATTGAGCTGCGTTTAGAATAAACGTGCTTCTTCTTGAGCTCAACAATTAATAAGCAATAAGCATCAATTTTTTTTGCGCGATCCGTTTCCACTACACGGCCACCTTGTCAAAAGAGAATTAATCCGTTTCTCTGGTGTTTCAATAAAGAAATAATTAGATTTTTTCTCAAGTAAAAGAAACTAAATAAGCATCAATTTAGTAAATTATTAGTAAAATAATTAATATAACAAAATTTTCCGATTTCGTTGAACGCAATAGTGCACACCATTTCGGTCATTCCATTTTATTCTGATCTCTCGATTCCATCGTTCGGCTGATTCAAATTATTTGTATTTGATCACATTTCACCTGGTTATTAAAATGGCTCTGTGAAGAGCCTAGTATGCCAACAGCACGATGTCTCCACGCCAACAACAAGGCCGATCCAAGAGCCGACCGGCAACGGAATCGTTCCGATGCCGAGTATGCCGAGGAGTCCACGCGCTGCGAAAGTGCCAGCGGTTCATGCGGCTGTCTCCAGAAAAGAGACTCCGAGCAGTTCTGGTCAACAAATACTGCCCAAACTACCTGGCTCACTAACATTCCGGGGAGTCATGTCACCGCAAGGACAAGTGCCGCAAGTGCCAGGGCGACCATCACACCTTGCTTCATTTGCAAGAAGCGCGTCGCATGCCAGCGCGATCTCCAGAGCGATCCCAAACAATGCGCAGCATTAAGGCCCAAGCGCGACGCTCCGCGCCGCCTTCATCCGCTGGTTCCATCTCCTTGTCGACTTTGATGGAACACAAAAGGACAACCGTGCTCACGAGAGCACTCATCCGACTTGGAAACGGCAAGGCGACCCGCGACACTCGGGCACTTTTAGACCCGTGCTGTCCAGTAAGTCTTATCGACGAATCCTTGGCAAAGGCCTCCGGGCTATCCGTCACCCGCGTCGGTAAAGACAACGCTTGCTCGGCCATCATAAGTTCCAGGACCTCTAGCTTCCAGCGAGAGGTCATCCTGCAGGTGATGCCAAATCTCCAGTCACGAACTCCAACGAAGCTCGTCAGCGAGAAACTGAATGAGCCCTTCACCAACGTTCGATTGGCAGACGATCGCTGGTTCCAGCCGGAAATCTCCAATCTGGTGTTGCGCTCGAATATCTACCCCGATTTAGTTTTCCAAGGCGTCCTGCCGAGCCAAGGCGGCGCACCACTGGCCCAAAACACGGTCTTCGGGTGGATACTGTCCGGCTCCTGCGCTCACCAGTAGGAACAGAGCCACTTCCCTCTCCCCTTTTTTTTTGCAATACTGCAAGGCGGGCGGCATGTTCACACAAGAAGTGTATCCGGCAGTCGCCATCCAACCGCCATGTAACTCCGGAACCAGTACATGGAACATGAAATTCATCTCACTTACACTAATACATGGTAATGTACTCTGAAAATATAAAACAGATGAAAAATAACCTTCAAGCGAACAAAACGTGTTTTTTTCAAACCTAGCTAATTAAATTTGTGCAGACCAGAAACGCTCCCCCAACGAAACAGCAATTTTGTAAAGTTCATCTGGAAGCCCTGCGAACGCCCTATTACAACAGAGGATTTAAGTTAAGAGAGATCGATTACGAATTAAATATAACCGTAGGCAACTCTGACTCCGAAAAATGTAAACGGGATGAGCGAAGGAGCAAATAGGCTTAAGTAGATAGTTTTCAACGCACGGCGAAAAGGGCGAAAAGGGTCGTAAGACGGCGAAGCTGATCAGCAGCTTCACTTTGGATTTGGTGAGCGTAAGTCTTGCACGTGTGGACGCGACAAGAAAAAGGACATGGAGAAGGAGTCGCAAAGTGACCGCGAGGTTAGGGATAGATAGTCAAGACATGACGGTGCAGTAAGGACAGTGCTCTAGATTGAATAAAAGAGTGTTATTACAATTGAAGTTCTTTGTGCTCTCTCCTTTTTTTGTATACGGTCTCGAGTAAGAGTGGCTTCGGTTCAGAAACTCTTCACTTAGCACCAGAACGACCCTAGCAGCACGCAACGCGCTGATCAACCCTTACCCTAGCTGCGGCGGAGAAATCACAGCGCTTCCTTTCCCCTTTTCTAAAACTAACCATTCTGTGGCGGAGTGATCCCTACAACTCCCTACCCCCCTTTCAGCTTCACGTATCGGCAAACTACAATATCTTTTCTTTTAGAGTAGACTCGGTATGACTGAGTTTTACGACCCCGCCTAAGAACACTATTTTACAACATAATTTACATTTAATAGTAAACGATTTTCTAATCCATGGAAACGGAAAAATTGGAATACAAAAAAATTCAATGCAAAATATAATTGTGAAGTAATCAGAAAAATTAACGTTAATACTCAATATAACCAAATCCTAATTACTAATCAGGAGATAAGAGATGGTGTTTTTTTGGTAATTCAATAGCAGATTCAAAAAACGCGAATCAATTCTCACTAAGTTTAAAAAGAACTTTCCACCAGCATATAGGAAAATAATGACAGAATTATGTCCAAGATATACATATATCTTTGGATTGGAAACGAAACCAATCACAACTAATAACATTTACAAGCAAAATTTAAGATTGAATGATGATGAACCAAGTTATATTAAACCTGGCGACCACAAACTTGATTCTGAGAGCATTATAGAAAACACTTGAGTTCTGATTGGCTCTTAATAAAATTAAATAAAAGTAGAACCCAATAATATTGCACATTCTATACAAATACCAATTTTTCATAGTATCAACCACAACGAGATAATTATACCACCACGTTGAGAAGTAATCAGAAAAATTAACGTAAATACTAAATATAACCAAATTCTAATACCTAATCAGGAGATAAGAGATGGTGTATTTGTTGGTAATTCAATTGCAAATTCAAAATGGGCACCCTTGCGAATATTTAATATTATACGTGCGAATCAATTCTCACTAAGTTAAGAAAGAACTTTCCACCAGCATATATGAAAATAATGACAGAATTATGCCCAAAATATACATATATCTTTGGATTGGAAACAGAACCAATCACAACTAATAACTTTTACAAGCAAAATTTAAGATTGAATGATGATGAACCAAGTTATATTAAACCTGGCGATCACAAACTTCATTCTGAGAGCATTATAGAACACACTTAAGTTCTAATTGGCTCTTAATAAAATTAAAACTAAAAAAAGTTATACTACAAACTATACAACCTCTCATTCACAACAAGCAGAAATAACTAAACAAGTAACTAAACTTCTTAAAGATAAAATAGCAGAACCCTCTGTGCATGAATATAATAGTTCGATACTATTAGTACCAAAGAAATCCTTACAGGATTCAACGGAGTAAAGATGGCATTTAGTGATAGACTATCGCCAAATTAATACAAAATTATCAGCTGATAAATTTCCCCGTCCAAGAATAGATGATATTCTTGATCAATTAGGCCGAGCAAAATATTTTTCATGTCTAGATCTTATGTCTGGAATCTATCAATTAGAACTTGAAGAAAATTCAAGAAATAAGACTCTTATCGTTTTACACTATTACCTTACGGTATAAAAATAGTGCCTAATTCCTTTCAAAGAATGATGACAATCGCATGATCGCATCGGTCTTGAACCATCTCAAGCATTCCTATACATGGATGACTCAAAATTCTCACAAATTTTTCGATCTATGCAGAAAAAACAACATCAAGATGCATCCAGATAATTCTCATTCATGAAGGTTACTTTTCTCGGACAAAAATGCACCGATAAAGGTATATTTCCTGAGGAAATAGGAAGTACCCAGTCCCTACGGACGCAGACAGCGCTAGAAGATTTGTTGCATTTTGTAACTATTATAGACGTTTCATATAAATTTTGCGGATTATTCTCGCTACATAACAAGATTATCAACAAAAGAATGTAATATTCGAATGGACAGCTGTTTGCAAGCATGCCTTTGAATATCTTAAAACGGCGTTAACGAATCCAACTTTACTGCAATACCCCGAATTTAGCAAAGAATTTTGTATATTCACAGATGCTAGCAAAGAGGCATGTGGAGCAGTTTTAACTCAAAACTATAATGGTCTTCAATTACCTGTAGCATATGCATCTCGCAGTTCCACTAAAGGTGAAATTAATAAGTCAACCTCAGAACAAGAGCTATCAGCAATTCATTGGACAATTAATCACTTCAAACCATATGTATATGGTAGACATTTCACAGTCACAACAGACCGTTAACCGTCAACTTACCTATTTTCAATGGTTAATCCCACATCAAAATTAACCAGAATGAGGCTTGATTTAGAAGAGTACGGGTTTACAGCAGAGTATCTTAAGGGTAAGGATAATCATGTAGCGGATGCGTTATCAAGAATTACCATTCAAGAAGTCAAAGACATACAAATAAAAGTTCTGAAAGTCACTACCAGGCACCAAAGTAGACAGAAATCCTGCGCAGGAGATGTTAAAGAAGAATTATCTATGTAATCTACAGAAAAAGCTGCAAAGCCTAACGTATATGAAGTCATCAGTAAACATGGGAAGAAAATTACTGCAAGATATGATTTTAGCGATTTATATACTAATGCAATTCTTGACTTAGGTCAGTTCTTCCAAAGAAACGAAAGCCGGTATAAAAGAAATCAGCCAACTCAAAATGGCACCGTGGGAAAATATCTTTGAACACGTTTCAATTGATAAATTCAAAGAAATGGGCAACAAAAAATTAAAATCATTAAGAGTAGCGCTACTCAACCAGGTGACCCTTATTAAAACTGAAAAAGAAAAAGGGGCAATACTATCTACATTCCATGATGAACCTATTCAAGGAGGTCATACTGGCATTTCAAAAACCTTGGCCAAGGTCAAACGATATTATTTCTGGAAAGGAATGTCTAAAGATATAACTGAGTTCATACGAAAATGTCAAAAATATAAAAAAATGAAAATAACAACGCACTCTAAAACTCCTCATATACTGACAGAAACACCAATAAGTTCTGTCGACAGAGTGATAGTGGACACTATAGGTCCACTACCTACATCTGAGAATGGGAACGAGTATGTAGTCACATAAATATGTGATTTAACCAAATACTCGGTTGCCGTCCCAATTGCAAAAAAAAATTGCAACACTGTAGCAAAAGCACTGTTTGAATCTTTTATTGTGAAGTACGGTCCAATGAAGACGTTCATTATGGACTTGGGAACAGTACTCTGAGTACTCTAAGAATTCGATTATAAATTTGTGCAAAAAATTTAAAAAGACAACACAACGTCGACGGCACATCATCACTAGATAGGTGGAACTGTAGAAAGAAGCCATAGAACTTTTAATGAATACATACGCTCATATATATCAGTTGATAAAGCTGATTGGGATGTATGGCTTCAATACATCGTATACTGTTTCAAAAAAACCCTCTCTATGGCACAAAATTATTGTCCATATGAGATAGTTTTCGGCAAACAAAACAATTTGCCAAATCATTTTAATAAAATAGGGTATACAGAACCATTGTATCACATAGAAAACTACGCTAAGGAATCAAAGTTTAGGCTAGAGCAAGCTTATAAAAGAGCAAGAGTTATGTTAGACAAACTTAAGACTAGAAATAAGGAACATTACGATAAAAAAGTTATAGATTTTAAAGAAAAAATAGGGGATAAGGTTTTATTTAGAAATGAATCTGGCCATAAATTGGATCCAGAATACTTAGGAAGAGCAGCACCCTTGCGGATGAACCGCATGCATGCTGGAAAAACGCACCAAGGAGCCAGAAAAGTACCCGGACTATGCTGTCAAGAACGGCCAAATCTATCGCCACCTGGGACACAGAGCCGACGACGAGGACTACGTGCCGACGAAATTGTGCGTCGCTGGCAATCAGAGGCAGAGAGTTCTGCAGGAGTGCCATAATGCCCCGACGGCGGGTCATCAAGGGGTGAAGAAGACAATATCTCGACTAGCGCAGAGGTATTATTGGCCACGAATGTTCTGGGACGCCGCACGACGTGAGGTACTGCGAGGTGTAACTAGTTAGCAACTAGTCCCCTATAGAAGGGGGACGGCAGAACACTTACAGAGGGCGTTCCGAGAACGGATACTCTGTCGATTCGGAGTCCCTCTGAAGTTCGTATGCGACAATGGAGTGCAGTTCACAAGCCGGAGACTCAAGGTTTTCTTGACTTCCATCGGCGTAGAGGTACAATACACGGCACCGTATTGCCCTCAGGAAAACCCCACCGAGCGGACGGTCAAGAGGATGATCGCACATTTCATCGAAGCACGTCAGAGCTCGTGGGACGAGATGCTACCCGGCTGACTCGACCGGATTCTCGCCCGCCTTCTTGGTGCAAGGTCGCGAGCCTCGTCTTCCCGCTGCCTTATACGCCGAGGTTTTTTTTTTGTAATTCCATTATGGTACGCCATGGATCATCTGATGTTGTAGGTAGCGAGCCAGATCCCATTTCTGATGTCGAAGTCTCAGAATTATTCTCCATTGTATAATACGCTAGGCGTCTCCGGAAGAAACAGAACGCAACGTTCTTCCTTTTCCCTTGGTATCCCATCGACTCCACACTTGGCGACATTGTCGCCTCGCCCTGACAGTTCTTAGCAAAGCTTCTAGAACAGTCGCAGTATACAACTTAATTTGACATTCCCAATCATTGTGAACTACCAATTATTTTGACATTCCCAATCATTATTGTGACTTTCCACGTGCAACCACACAGACATTCCGTATGCGCCGACATATATATTGAGCAAAGCTGATTATATTAAAGTCTAAAATAGCTTAAAATCAATCATTTAAGAGAATAAGGAAAGAGGATGTTCACACAAGAAGTGTATCCGGCAGTCGCCATCCAACCGCCATGTAACTCCGGAACCAGTACATGGAACATGAAATTCACCTCACTTACACTAATACATTGTAATGTACTCTGAAAATATAGAACAGATGAAAAATAACCTTCAAGCGAACAAAACATGTTTTTTTTCAAACCTAGCTAATTAAATTTGTGCAGAGCAGAAACGCTCCCCCAACGAAACAGCAATTTTGTAAAGTTCATCAGCATGCGAACGCCCTACTACAACATTTGGTCCTTCGAGCCGGATATTTCTTCAACATCTAGCATATCCAGTTCGCCCCAGCAAGCATTGGTGGATCTGCAGCAAAAGGTTCCAGGAACAGCTACAAATTCAAACAAGATAAGTAGCAGTGCACCTACCTCAACTCGTCCATTGCCAAAATTCCGGCAACTCCAGTCCGATTTATTCATATTTGTGTATTCATAGTATGCCAATCGGTGGTGATCAAAACAGCCACAAGCGACTCACAGCACCGTCCGTTAAGGAGTCCAAGCGTCCTTTAACCTCACCTAGAGCAGTTTTCGGGAAACTCAAGGTCGAGAGTACCAGCACAACCGTCCGCAAGACTGTGAGTCCGATTCCAACCAGAGATATTACCCCAAAAATTACCCGTTCGACTACGCAAAAAATGCAGAAGTCAAGCGAAATGGCACTGAACGACTTCGTTTCTATAACTGACCGACTAGGCCAGTTTGAAGTGAAGATCAATGACGCAGCGGACAGTGACGTGTCACTGTTCACTCTCCAAGTCTGACGAGATCGGATTAAGACTTTATGGGAAAAGGTAGAACGCGAGTACGAGTTATGTTCCAAAGCTCTCAACCAAGGCGCTTGCAGCAGCAGTGACCTGGTAGCTATGAAAGCTAAATACGATTACTCGTACTCCGTTTACGAGCGATGTGCGGCTCAACTAAGTGAAAAAATAGAAAGAACCACGGCTTTAAATAGACAAGCTGAGCAACCCCCCTCCATCTTCTCCATGTCCAGGGGTTGCAGTCTCCCGCCATGCGACACTGAAGTTTTTAGCAAACACCAAGGGAAAAGGCCGGACGTCTGAACGAAGGGTTCGAAATTGTCCGTCACAACCTGCAGCGTACTTCCCAGGACCAGGGGAGGCACTTTAATTTGCGTCGAAGGGAACAATGAACAACTCTAAGGGGCTTGCCCTTGTCACTCGATTTACCGTACAATTTGAAGCCAACTGAACTTCATTTAACGCATCTTGCTAAGACCGGCTTCTAGTCTCAACTGCAGTTAGTAAGTTTTTCAAGGTGTTCATCACGCGTTGCACCTGTCGCGATTAAATGCAAATTTATTTTTTTTTGTGAACAAAACTCGCTGAATTTAGTGCTAGCGAAATACCGTCCGTGATCCGCTATTATGCGGTTTGGTACTCCAAACAAAGATACAGCTGATGTCACTGCACTTATGCCATTTTCAGCATCAATTTTAAGCGTGTGAGTAAGATAGACAAATTAAGTAAAGGCGTCTACTTGGCGCTTAACTTCCCAGTTATGTCTATATGGAAAGTGTGCCAAAGTATATCGACTTTTGGTATTGGATGGAGACTAGCTTGAATTTTACCTGAGAACGACTTTGACATTTTGCAAGTAAAGCTGTTTTCAACAAATTTTCGAATATGTTTAGCCACGTGATCAAACTAGTAATAATCATAGGCCTTGTCTAACGTGCATAATTGACTCATGAATTTGATTTATTACAGACCATCTAAAAGCTCGAGGAACAATTGATAGAGACCGAGTTCTGCTATTTCGCTGTATTTTTCAACAAAGTATTCCTGCTCTCAACTTTATAGGTTTTTGCGATGTCATGGGCCACAGAATTTTCTTTTAATTTATTCACAATACTAAAAATATCAGAATCTTGACGTTATTCAGCCATAAACCAATTGCTAAAAATTACTACCAAATTAATTCGTTTTTCAGGAATTTTACAAGTTACCAAAGTCGAATCGGCCGAAGGAAGATTTCTTGATAAAAAATCAACGTGAGCCATACGTTTTCCTTCCATAAATTAAATATCAAATGTGAACGACTGTAAATAGGCCCACCACCTTTGTGCCCTGGGAGATAGGTCACTTTTAGTCCTTGATGCTTTAAGTGAGTTGTAATCAGTAAATACAACAAAATTTCTGTCCAACAAATAATGGCGAAAATGTTTTATTGATATGACAAGAGTCAACGAGTCTCCAATTCATACGAATGGTATCGTGACTCAGCGGGTGAAGCAGCCTTACTATAATATTCAACAAAATGGGACTTATTGTGAATTTTATCGAACAAAATGGCACCATATCCACGAGCGCTTCCATGGGTATTCAACTCGATTGGATACTGCGGATCAAAAATTACTAAGACTGGCTTCTGTGTTAGAATATAAATAACGTTTTTCCGTATTTTTTCATGTTCTGTCCCACCAACTAAATTCATTCTTTTCTGATGTTAAAAGATATAATGGTTTCGTGTAGTTGCAAGCTTTTTGCAACCAATTAATTCTAACTGCTTGTGTGCAGCGAAATTCAAACACTTATGTATATTAAATGCAAAATCCGCAAGCTTCTGTCAGTACGTCAAGAGTAGATATTTACTTTCCAAGGCTCCAACTTTCATCGCTTAAGTTACCAAACGTCATCCATATAGACAATTTATTTGCAAGGTCTCCTGGCTATCTGCATCACTGTACGTCCACTCACACTCTATCGAATCTGCATGCATAGGGTTTGATAATTTGACCACGGATATAAGGGTGCTTACGAATTCTTCATCAGAGGAGTTGATAATTTATCCACAAATGGGTATTTATCAAAAAACTGTAAGTTTAGAAATTTAATTCGTCCATCCTTTTTATTAACCGCATTATGGGACTTACATAAGGTGAGCAATTAGGTTTTATGACATTACATTCTATCAGTTCAGTAATCTTGTCTGTTACCAATTCTCTTTCAATTGGGCTAAGTCTATATGGTCGTCTTTGAACAATCTTTCTTGGGTCTATTAATTTAATTTTCATTTCACCCACACTAACTTTAGAATGCGGAATCCCTTTAATAAAAGATTTTGAATATGTTTTTACTAGAATGCTCAATTTATCTTTGTCTTCTCCGACAAGATCAGTGTTCAGATCATTGAATTGCTCACCATTTGAACAATTGCTTACAATTTTTGTCTTAACAATTTCAAATTTCCCTGAAGAGATAATGACATTGAAACCGTCGGATCATACTTCTCGACCAATAACGATATCGTTTCCCAAATGTTTGTTGTTTAAAACATGAAACAATATTTCAATACAAAAATTGTTAATTGTTACGTGTAACGGTGGGAGGTTCGGGTTCAGTTTTTTTTTTCCTTTCGTTTGGCCATCTACCAAAATAAAACGAACGGCCGTGGCTGTTGCCTAACCGGGTGCATAGGGATTGGAGGTTCGCACTTCTTGCTAATGCTCGGACAATAGCTCGTCGGACTGGTCGGGGTTTTTTCCTTTCCCTTCTGCACTTACCATAAACACATAGTTTAAGTGCGATCAAAAATAAAAAAAAATTATTGATTTAAGTAAATCCATTAAAACAAAAAAAAAAAACCGGATTCTAGTATGGGTACCATTAATGTGTTCCGACCGAACATCCAAATTCAAACTATTCAATTTCGCGTAAGTGAGAGAACTAAGGTGTTGATCGTCTCTCTTTCTCTTTACCCTCCCTACCTTGACAAGCAATAAAAAAAAATGGAATGTGGATGCTTGTCCCTGTTTCAGGTTCTTAAACCATCACTATAAATTGCAAGCGGCTAACATGGGTACTTGACAGATAAAAACAATTAATTATGGAATTAGGATATCATATCAAATAAGCTAATATAATTCGTTTATTCACGCATTGTTCAATTTTTTTGCCAATTAATAGCAAGGTGAGTATAACTCTATTTACAAAAGAAAATATACAGTTTCCAAACAAAATTTGAATCCAAAGTTAATATGATGAATGTGCAATAACTAGTTTAAATCCCATAAAGAAATTAAGTGGAAGGAGAAATTCACCAACATTATCTTGAGACTTGACGGATAGTAATTAATTTACCGTCTTGCTAAATTAAGCTGCATTTAAATGTTCATGTGTGTATATAAATACATATATCTATAGGCATTGGTTTAAACTCTTACTCACGCGATATCCTTCGAAGCAGACGTTGGGCCCAATGTATACGACGATTATGATCGCTGTTGCTAAATATTACAAAAGAAATTTATAAGTATATAAACACATGTATATATATATATATATATATATATATATATATATATATATATATATATATATATGAGCAGCGGTCAAGGTCGGTGGTGTGGGAATTTCCTCTCGCTTTAACTTATTTAGGCATATTCATTGCATATTTTTGTTTTAAAGAAATTAGTAAAAGAAAAAATTAAATGAAATAAAAAATTAAAACTAAGGATCTATTAGCCGTCCATCTTGGCAACGTTAAACAATTAATGGAATTATATGGCAATGCTTCTAAGCAAGCGAAAGGGTACACCAAAAGTAATACAGACTCAGCTCCTTTGTTACTCTCTGCAGGTTACACTATATGCTTAGTGCATGCGGCCCCGATGGTGCTGCATAAATAGTAAGCGTTTCACCCGCTTGACGCCGTTTTCCGAGGCTATGCCAGATGTTGTTCTTCGCAAGACAGCGGCTGATAAGTAAAATAGCAACAAAATTGGTTCTGCTGGGTTGCTAAGTGCGACACGTGCTCTTGGTGTTGCCCTTGTCTGGTCCGATCTCCCCCTCTGGTAGTGCCGACTAGTACGTCTAAATCTAGTCAACTGAGCAGGCACGGAAACTGTGGAAGCCTTAATTAGTTCCAAGTCTCAACACTAGCACATATAAATACCTTTTCTTTAAGGGTCACCCCGAATCACAATTAGGTTAGTGGGTCGAGTTGTTATGAAGGTTTTTGGTTTCTATTAGCGTACCAAAAGAACACTTCCAAACTGTACCACAATTGCAGTCTTGGTCGTTGATGTCTTTGCAAAAATTATTTGCAAAGAAAGAAAAAATGTTATGAACTTAACTCGCACGCGCTTCAAATATAAATGACATGCTGAGCTGTACTTTTAACCTTTACTACTTCCCAACGACAAAAAAAATAAGGAAGCTTTCAAAAGCTCTACATCACGCGATTATATTTTAAAACGGTACTATAGCCTGATCTTATCACCTTTTTTCTCTTCCTATCTATTCGCCCTATTCGGTTGCGCATGCCCTCAGCTGTGCAATAAACGAAGAATTGGCTTCCAGTGCGGTCGGTAAAGCAGTAACCAAACTAGAGCAGCTGATCAACAAGCAGATTCGTTTGGGGAGTGCAAAGCAGCCACTACACCACAGTTTATGCAGCGCTACTTGCTAGCGGGACATAAACTGAAATAACTATAATAACTGTTGCATTTACCTGTTTCATTAGCTAGTTGATAGTAGGCTGGGCTGACTTTTTGTACAACAATCGCGGGAATGAAAACTGGTGCAAGCTTAGAACTAAACTTCTTTTGCGCGTTACTCTGACAAAAATTGCGGGCGAAGACTTTCGTACCGGCAGTAAGACTTATGTTTCGGCTGCGCAGATTATATATCTTAGCATTTCTATTATGTGACTGAGCTACATTGTCTTTAGCTATCTGACGGATTACTTGTAAAGCTGTGGGCCTCTCAATAGCGGTGTCTTCGGACAAGAGGTTAAGTCGCTTTAGCAAGTCATAGTCTTTACCGTTTAACATCATATTCTGTCCAAACGCTAACAAATATGGAGAGTACCCTGTACTTTGGTGAACGCTGGCTCTCAAGGCAGCACAAATGGCGTACAGCTTTTTATCCCAATTTGAATGATCTTTTCCGATATAGGCTCTAATAGCCGCTAATACTGATCTATTTACTCGCTCACTCGCGTTACTTTGTGGCGAGTATATTGCCGCTCGAATTTGGATGATTCCATACCGGGTAAGAAAAGCTTTAAAGACACTAGAAATGAACTGAGAGCCATTGTCGGTAGGAATAGTTTCTGGCACGCCGAAAGTGCAAAACAGTGTGTTTTCTAGATAGTCGATAATTTTGTTGGTAGTAAACGCGCGAAGAGGCCACATAAAATGAAATTTAGTATTATGGTCTACAACCATCAGGAGACCTATATTGCCGTTCTTTGACCGAGGATATGGCCCTAGAAGATCCATGTAGAGCTTCTGAAATGGCCGTTCTGACGTCATAGGCTTGCCCATTGGAGGTCTCAACACTACATTGGGGCTTTTCGTTTGCCGACAAACTTTACAATTGACTATATATTCATGAATTTGGGCCGACATTTTTGGCCAAAACAAGTATCTCTTGAGTTTCTCTATTGTTTTTCCGATGCCACTGTGTGCAGCGTTAGGGGGATTGTGGGCTCTCTCTATCACTTGTAGGGTGAGAGACGAGGGTATCCAGAGTTTCCAGGATTGTTTCTCCTGAATGCTATATCCCGTCGCTGGCTCAGTACGTTTATATATAAAACCGTCGATTATCTGTAAATCTGGTAATCTGGATTGGTTAGAAGAAATATTGTCTATCAGATCCAGATAGTTCGGCGATTTGAATTCGGGTGAAGACAGGTCAACTATGGGACCTTGCTCCTCGAATTCCGCAAGCTCTGTCTCATTTTGACGCGATAGCGCATCAGCGACAACATTTTGTGTACCGCTACGATGCGAGACTTTAAACTTGAAGCCCTGTAATTTGATCACCCATCTACCTTGACGTCCTCTGAGATCCTTCTGTCTCATGAGCCATTGTAAGGAAGCATGATCAGTTATTACCTTGAAGTCCTGTCCTTCTATATACGCTCTAAATTTAAAAATACCTCTTATTACGGCTAAGCATTCCAGATCGGTCACACTATAATTCCGTTGGGCCTTTGACAGTTTCTCTGACATGTATGCTATTGGAGCCTCCTCTTCCTGTTCATTTAGTTGAGCTAGAACGCATCCTAAACCAGTTGTGCTAGCATCGCAAACTAATCTAAAAGGTTTTGAGAAGTCGGGTGTAGCCAATACAGGTGCAGAAGTTAAAAGTGTTTTCAAGGTGTTGAAAGCGGAATCAGCATCAGTGTTCCATTTCAATACTTTCGATTTCTTTAGCAACTCTGTAAGCGGAAAGCTAACTGTTGCGTAATGATTAACGAAACGTCTGTACCATCCAGCGAGTCCAAGAAAACGTCTCAGTTGTTTTACACTTTTTGGTACAGGGAATTCGTTAATAGCTTGTATTTTGCTAGGGTCCGTCTTTAGTTGACCATACCCAATTATAAAGCCTAAATATTTAATTTCCCGCATACAAAATTTTGATTTTGCGATGTTGATTGTCAAGTTCGCTTTACGCAAGTGCAACGCTACTTCCTGCAAAAGCAACATATGAGAATCGAAGTCCTCTGAAAGCAGAAGTAAATCATCTAAGTAGACAAATACGCGGGTCCGCAAATGGGCTGGTATCACGCGTTCCATTAGTCTACAAAGCGTTTGAGGAGCGTTACACAATCCAAACGGCATTACTTTGTATTGAAATAATGGACGATTAGGGACTGTAAAAGCGGTATACTGACGTGATTTTTCTTCTAGGGGTATCTGCCAGAATGCGTGCTTCATATCGAGGCCCGTTATATATTTAGCCGGCGGCAGACGACTAAGAATTCCGTCGATATGGGGTAGAGGGTACGCATCTTTACGAGTGTACTTATTTATGACTCGAGAATCTAGACACAGCCTGTTTTTATCCTTTCTTTGCACAAGGACGCAGTTGCTGCTCCAGGGGCTATGCGATTCCTCTATTATATCTAACGCTAGCATTTTCTCGATCTCGTCGAACATTAGCTTTTCAACGGCTGGCGAAATAGGCCAATGTCTTTGTTTGACGGGGGTCACATTATCTATTTCAATGCGATGTTTGATTAACTCAGTGCGTCCTAATCCTTCCTTTTCATAAGAATAGAAATTAGAAATGATCGAATTTAATCGTGACTTTTCTTCAGCGGTTAGCTGATGCATTTTCGCTGTTTCCTGGATATCATGTTCGTTACTGTTGTCTAATTCATTTACGGACTCATCAGGACGAATTAAATTCGTTAACAGTCCAAAGTCCTGCCAAAATTTTATGCCTAAGTAAACATCTTGTTTCTAATCGGGTATAACATAAAAATCAACATTATGCACTTATTCTCGAAATTCAACTTTAAGTGTTAGTTTGCCTACCACTGGGCAAAAAGCGTTATTAGCTGTTCGGATTGATCCAGAGCATTTGCGCGCTTTGGGATGTGACAACAGTGACTTAGCTGCAACATTACCGAGGCAACTAATCGTCGCTCCGGAATCTAATAATGCTACATATCTTTCTCCCTCTAGGCTTAACTCAGTGTACAAGCGGTTATCTGAGCTCATAAACACTGATTGAACGAGCTTCTTACGAAGACTTTTAATATTTTTCCAGAATTTCCTAAGTCGAACAGTAGAGCGTTTTGGCCGACTGAGAAATTCGATGGGTTCTATGCTGCTAAAAATTCGTCTTCGTGTGTCAAGATATTGTTTTACTCTAATATGGTACGGTACGTATTTATTTTCAATATCAGTTTGAGTTGCAGTCTCGGCGACTGAACATGTATTTGCCATATAAGTTGTAAATATAGTATTTGGAGTTGATTGCTCCGAACTACCATATGACTGAATTCCTGGCAAGGACTTTATTCTTTTGTGGGATGCGTCAAACTGGTGTTGGTCTGCGCATCCCGCTTCCGGTTTCCCAAAAGATTGCATTTGCTACAATTGGGTTTAAAAGTATTTTTAGCACCGCAACCGTAGCAGAATATACGCCTTTCTCCCATGCAGTCATCGAATCGATGTCCCACTTTATCGCAATTCCAGCACACTATTTTCTTGTTCTGTATTTCTGAAATATTATCTTCTATATCATTATTTTCCAGTAACTCAGAGACATTACCTCTACCGTATTTGGTTCGATTGGGAAACGAGCCAGTTTCTCTACAGAAACTTTCATGTTTCTTAACTTCCTCTCTTAATTCTGCTCGAGTTCTAATCTTCAAATGCAATAGTTCGTACCTGAGCGCTGTTCTCGCATTGCGTTTTAATAGGTCAACAAGCTTGTCTTCGCTTATTTCGTTAGATAATTGGCTAACCAGGCCTTCAATCGCTGATTGAAAATCATCAAATGTCTCCTGATCTTTCTGGCGTCTTTTCCTAATTAGTTCCCATAAGTCAAAGTCGTCTTTGACGTCCTCGAATCTAAGTCGGAAATCCGTACAGAAAGCCAACCAGGTATACTGTGGGTTTTTCTTGTGGAAGCTCCAAAACCAATCATTGGCTTTCCCGAAGAAAAGTAAATGCAGATTGTCACAAAGGAGCCTATAGTCGCCGTTCAAATTTTGAGCCGTTAATGAACGAATTCGATACAAGAATTCATCTATCTGCATAGAGTCTTTCGAACCGTCAAATTTAAGTCGCCAGGTTTGCATAATGCTAGCTGCTTTTTCTGAACTCAAACTTGAGTTTGATCGATTGCTACCTCTGGGGCTGTATGATCCGCAGTCAAGGGGTATGTCAGAGTTCTGGGCACGATTAGGAGAGTATCAGCACCTAATCCCCTTGGAGACTGAACTAATCTAGAGCGTGTTGATTCAGCTTGCTCACTTCGTACATTTAATGTTGCTAACTTCTCTTGCAGTGATTGTTCAACAGAAGCTTTAATAACGTTTTTGAGTTCTGCTATTAAAGTCCTTTGCTGAGATTGTAGAGCTTCGTTGACATAGGTAATTGTCTCTACATTTGGACCATTGTCCACTGACTTATTTCCGTTGCTGCCTAAAGACATGCAACTACCTAAATATTCTCTATGATTTCGATTCATAGACCTAGTTTGCATACTTCGCTTGGGCGTGGCTCCTCGTCCTTCTCCGAATCGCTGACCTCTCCTGATACCTGTAGTAGTCGAACCATCTTGGCAAGGTAGAGTATTTCGCGATAGAGTTTCGTCTGTTTCAACATTACCAGCTGAGTGTAACTCCGCTGCCAGTGTATTGTTCATAAATATTAATTGCCCTGGGTTGCAATCTGCCTCACATACTGGACATTTTGGGGTTGTCTTTAGTGTATTGCTTATGCAAACGTCGTGAAAACGGTGTTGACAAGGAGTAGTCGCAGATAGCTGTTCTGCTTGCAATTGCTCATGGCAAATGCCACAAAATGGATCTTGCGCGTTAATCGCTGCAACTATGCTCTCTGTGCTTCGTCTCACTGCCATAATGAATGCAAACTATTGCTTGTTTCCAAACAACAAAAGGAAAACTAAATAGGACTTATATTATTTAATCTTGCTTATTTATTCTATCTGTCTTTTTAGCACATGTTATTGCTTACAATCCTTAAGCAAATCTGAGTAGTTGAATTTGTGCTATTTATTTTACTGGAGTCTATTTCTGATTTGGATTTTTACTGCTCATGGGCTACTAGACAACATCCGAAATATTTCCAGTTTGTTGTAATTCCAAATAGTCCTTGAAACAATTAACCCAAATTTTGATTATTATTCCCTCTTTTCCGATCTTACCCGCTGCTTAAAGTACTAGTAATTAATTGTGGTCGACTAATCCAGCAATGCCTGAATTACAATCGCAAATTCCTACAACTAACTACTGTCTGAACACAACGTATTTTCCCGAGAAAGGGGCCTAACAGGGTAATTAAAAAATAATAGGTAGTAAGTGATATGGTATAACTTCGAGTTTCGATTGGGGATTGTTGTGCACTAGGTGTTAGTCGTGCTTACGCAAGAAGTAAAAGTTTTACGTTCTTGCTAGGGTCCCACGTGTTGGGCGCCATATATGTAACGGTGGGGAGGTTCGGGTTCAGTTTTTTGCCTTTCGTTTGGCCATCTACCAAAATAAAACGAACGGCCGTGGCTGTTGCCTAACCGGGTGCATAGGGATTGGAGGTTCGCACTTCTTGCTAATGCTCGGACAATAGCTCGTCGGACTGGTCGGGGTTTTTTCCTTTCCCTTCTGCACTTACCATAAACACATAGTTTAAGTGCGATCAAAAATAAAAAAAAAATTATTGATTTAAGTAAATCCATTAAAACAAAAAAAAAACCGGATTCTAGTATGGGTACCATTAATGTGTTCCGACCGAACATCCAAATTCAAACTATTCAATTTCGCGTAAGTGAGAGAACTAAGGTGTTGATCGTCTCTCTTTCTCTTTACCCTCCCTACCTTGACAAGCAATAAAAAAAATAAGGAATGTGGATGCTTGTCCCTATTTCAGGTTCTTAAACCATCACTATAAATTGCAAGCGGCTAACATGGGTACTTGACAGATAAAAACAATTAATTATGGAATTAGGATATCATATCAAATAAGCTAATATAATTCGTTTATTCACTCATTGTTCAATTTTTTGCCAATTAATAGCAAGGTGAGTATAACTCTATTTACAAAAGAAAATATACAGTTTCCAAACAAAATTTGAATCCAAAGTTAATATGATGGATGTGCAATAACTAGTTTAAATCCCATAAAGAAATTAAGTGGAAGGAGAAATTCACCAACATTATCTTGAGACTTGACGGATAGTAATTAATTTACCGTCTTGCTAAATTAAGCTGCATTTAAATGTTCATGTGTGTATATAAATACATATATCTATAGGCATTGGTTTAAACTCTTACTCACGCGATATCCTTCGAAGCAGACGTTGGGCCCAATGTATACGACGATTATGATCGCTGTTGCTAAATATTACAAAAGAAATTTATAAGTATATAAACACATGTATATATATATATATATATATATATATATATATGAGCAGCGGTCAAGGTCGGTGGTGTGGGAATTTCCTCTCGCTTTAACTTATTTAGGCATATTCATTGCATATTTTGTTTTAAAGAAATTAGTAAATGAAAAATTAAAGGAAATAAAAATTAAAACTAAGGATCTATTAGCCGTCCATCTTGGCAACGTTAAATAATTAATGGAATTATATGGCAGTGCTGCTAAGCAAGCGAAAGGGTACACCAAAAGTAATACAGACTCAGCTCCTTTGTTACTCTCTGCAGGTTACACTATATGCTTAGTGCATGCGGCCCCGATGGTGCTGCATAAATAGTAAGCGTTTCACCCGCTTGACGCCGTTTTCCGAGGCTATGCCAGATGTTGTTCTTCGCAAGACAGCGGCTGATAAGTAAAATAGCAACAAAATTGGTTCTGCTGGGTTGCTAAGTGCGACACGTGCTCTTGGTGTTGCCCTTGTCTGGTCCGATCTCCCCCTCTTGGTAGTGCCGACTAGTACGTTTAAATCTAGTCAACTGAGCAGGCACGGAAACTGTGGAAGCCTTAATTAGTTCCAAGTCTCAACACTAGCACCATATAAATACCTTTTCTTTAGGGGTCACACCGAATCACAATTAGGTTAGTGGGTCGAGTTGTTATGAAGGTTTTTGGTTTCTATTAGCGTACCAAAAGAACACTTCCAAACTGTACCACAATTGCAGTCTTGGTCGTTGATGTCTTTGCAAAAATTATTTGCAAAGAAAGAAAAATGTTATGAACTTAACTCGCACGCGCTTCAAATATAAATGACATGCTGAGCTGTACTTTTAACCTTTACTACTTCCCAACGGCAAAAAAAAATAAGGAAGCTTTCAAAAGCTCTACATCACGCGATTATATTTTAAAACGGTACTATGGCCTGATCTTATCACCTTTTTTCTCTTCCTATCTATTCGCCCTATTCGGTTGCGCATGCCCTCAGCTGTGCAATAAACGAAGAATTGGCTTCCAGTGCGGTCGGTAAAGCAGTAACCAAACTAGAGCAGCTGATCAACAAGCAGATTCGTTTGGGGAGTGCAAAGCAGCCACTA